>JAJEOU010002598.1:10731038-10993538 GCA_021534815.1 Acrocephalus arundinaceus
TAATTCCATTATTTTAACACACGGCTTCCTCTGGCCATCCCTGCGGACGTGAGAGAGCCCTCGGCTCACGGGGAGCAGCACCAGCCCCTTCCCCACATCCCTGCCAGTCCAGGGAGGAGTTTTCTGGGATATTTCCCTTCCCCACATCCCTGCACAACCCAGGGGGGAGATCTGGGATTTTCCCCTTCCCCACATCCCTGCCAGCCCAAGGAGGAGATCTGGGATTTTTCCCTTCCCCACATCCCTGCCAGCCCCAGGAGGAATTTTCTAGATTTTTCCCTTCCCCACATCCCAGCCAGCCCAAAGAGGAGATCTGGGATTTTTTCCCTTCCCCACATCCCTGCACAGCCCAAGGAGGAGATCTGGGATTTTTTCCCTTCCCCACATCCCTGCACAGCCCAAGGAGGAGATCTGGGATTTTTCCCCTCTCCACACCCTGCACAGCCCACCAGGAACCAACCAGCACCAAAATTCCCACAGACAGTGGCTCCTCTGAGCCAGGAGAGAGGAGCTGTAGAAGAGAACTTTAGGGAGAATCATGAGGTTCAGATTTGCAGGGTTGAGTGCAAACAAAATAATTTGGTGCCTCACATTTGGGTCAGTACTGGAACAAATTTGGGGAAAAACAAAGAAAGGGATGTGCTCAAAGATTTGCTTGGGAATTAAGAGTGAAAAAAGAAAAGTGCCTCCAATCAAAAAAAAAAAAAACCCAAAGAAAAAGCAGGAAGTTAAATCAGGTGCCACGCTCACATCTTCTCACTTTGTTTGCCTTCAGCAATGCAACCTCACCTGCCAACCAAAGGCCAACGCTGGGTGGTTTTTGTTGGCACCTTCCCCAATAAACCCCCAGGAGAGGCCCGGGGTGCAATTCCTGCCCTCCTCCATCCCAGATGAGAGGGGAAACAAGGGACCAGGAATTCCTCATCACCAGCCAGGAGAGGCCAAGCAGCTCCTCATGGAATCCTGAAATGGTTTGGGGTGGAGGGACCTTAAAGCTCATTCCATTCCATGGGCAGGGACCTTCCACAGCACCAGGCTCACCCAAGCCCTGTCCCTGACACTTCCAGGGATAAATTCCCTTCCTTTGGGAATTTTCCTTGCCTTTCCAAGCCTGCAGATCCCCTGAGAGGACAAGAGGACTCACCCAGGCCAAAGCCAGGGGCCAGCAGATCAAAGTGCCACCACTGCCACCACCCTGGTGACAATCAGAGCAGCACGGGGGGGACAGCAAAACACAGAGGGCACAGCCAGGCCAGCCCAGGCACGTGTCCCCTGAGGGACAGAGGCAGTGACACACCTGGAGGTCCAATACCAAGGAGCCTCCTCCAGGCTGAGCAGAGAGGAAATTTTTCCCCCCGAATTTCCCAGCAGTGTTTTCCTCTCCAGCAGCTCCTCAACCCATTAAAAGGCACAATGGAAAAAAAATAAAATAAAACCCACTGGATTAAGAGCAAACCTGGTTCACAGCCCTCAGCAGCAGCCACATGCTGAGCATCCCACAGCAGCCACGCACCATCCATGGGGAATGTTCTCCATTGGGAACGCCTTTTCTTGGGAATGTCCTCCCTAGGAATGTCCTTTCTTGGGAATGTTCTCCCTGGGGAATGTCTTTTCTCAGGAATGTCTTTTCTTGGGAATGTCCTCCATTGGGAATGTCCTCCATTGGGAATGTCCTCCATTGGGAATGTCCTCCATTGGGAATGTCCTCCATTGGGAATGTCCTCCATTGGGAATGTCCTCCATTGGGAATGTCCTCCATTGGGAATGTCCTCCATTGGGAATGTCCTCCACTGGGGAATGCCCTCCACTGGGGAATGCCCTTTCTCGGGAATGTCTTCCATTGGGAATGTCCTCCCTGGGCAAAGTCCCCCCTGGGGAATGTCCTTTCTTGACAATGTTCTCTCTGAGGAATGTCCTCCCTTTGGAATGTCCCTCCTTGGGAATGTCCTTTCTTGACAATGTCCTCCCTGGGCAATGTCCCCCCTTGGGAATTTCCTTTCATGGGAATGCTCTCCCTGGAAATGTCCCCCCAAGGCACACAGGGCCTGCCCAGAGCTGGGTTCAGCTCCCCAGGAGCAGCCATCCCCGGCACGGGGCTGAGTCAGAGTTTACCCTGCAGCTGCAGAGCCGTGGGGATGTTTTCCCTGGGATCTCCCTTCCCTCTCCCTGCCTTCCCCCAGCCAGAGACAGGAGCTCCCTCTCAGCTGCCTCCCCTGACATTTTAATGGCAGGTTTGCTTTTCACCGTGGAGGAATTAATTTGGGGTTATGCTTTGAGCAAATTCTAAGGCGCACACACTGAGATCAGAGAACAGCTGGGGGAGCTAAACAGGCACTGGAGGCAGAGGGAGGGCACGGAGGAGATCCTTTTGTGCTCTTCCTTTTGGGAAACTTCTCCTCTTTTACAGCCCTGAGCCAGGCCCAAACAGAAATGAAAATTCAGGAGGAGGGAAAAGGGGAAGGGAATGATGGACAGAGATCTACCCAGAGCAGGAGCTCTGGGATGAGGATTTAAGCCAGGTTTTCTCAGTCCCTGCTTTTTCCCTCTTCACCCCATCCCACCAAACTGCTCCAGCCCCCACAAACCTGAGCAGGGTGGGAGGGAATTGAGGCCCAGCTCAGAATCAGGGAGCGCTGCAGCTCCAGCTTTGGGGATTCCCCAAGAACATTTTATGAAATGCCTGATGCATAATGAGAGAGAATTCTAATTAAGAGCAGCTGACAAATTGCACTGCGGCAGTAAATAAGCCTTTACTTGCATTAATAAAATGAAATGCTTTGGTAGAAATTAGGATAATTAGGATTTTGTGGGGGCTTTTGGCAAATAATTCTGACCTATCCAGCCCCCACCAGATTTCAGGCACTGAATCACTGCACAGGGGCAGGGCAGGGGTGGGATGCAGCCAGTTTTTCCATGGATATCCCACAGAAAAACAGATTGAAAAGAAACCTTTGGGGTTTCTGACTCCTTCAGAGGATCCCATGGGTGGGGTTGGTGGTCACCAGGGATTTTCATGGCTGAAATCCCAGCTGCGAGAGGAGACAGGGATCAATCCCTCATGGATCTGTAACCTCTGGGTTGGGGTTAATGGATAAATCAACAAAATCCATGCCCAGGTAACTCTGGTTTGCTCAGAGATGGAAGGGAAGGCATTGGAAAAACCAAAGTTTCTCCTCCTTCCTCCCAGAGCCCGTGGAAAAGGGCCAGGTCTCCACAAAACCAAACAAACACAAGGGCTGCTGTTTGTTTTGCCCTGAGCAAAGGAAATTCGAGCAAAGCAGGAATGCAGGAGCCAGGCTGGCAGCCCCCAGCTCCAGCCTCCCCTTCCAGCACGGAAAAAGCTCCACTGCAGCCTGTCTTGGGTTGGGCAGCCAAGAGATTTGTATTCTATTTCATCTGTTGTAAAAGCAGAGATTTCTTTATCTCTTGTAACTCCAGGGGAGGGGGCGGATGCCTTCTGATAATGGCCCAGCTGTTAAAGCAGCTGGGGCAGGGTTTGTTATCTCTGTCACCAACCGTCCATCCTCCGGGGGGTATCTGCTGATAATGGGTCATGAAGGCTCACCAATGACATCACACATGACATCATCAGTGATATCTGCTGATAATGGGCCATGAAGGCTCACCAGTGACATCACACATGACATCATCAGGGATATCTGCTGATAATGGGCCATGAAGGCTCACCAATGACATCACACATGACATCATCAGGGATATCTGATGATAATGGGCCATGAAGGCTCACCTATGACATCACACATGACATCATTGGGGATATCTGCTGATAATGGGCCATGAAGGCTCACCAATGACATCACACATGACATCATCCCATTGGGAGATGCTCCACCCAGTGTGGGCCGAGCCAACTGTTCCTACCTGGATAAAACTGAGACTCAGGAACAGCGGGGATCTGGTTTTTCCACCAGAGGAAGACCAGACCCATCTCGCCACCACTGGACTTTCCCTACTCCATTATCTGTACCCCACAGAACTCATCTGGGATTTATTTGGGCTGCTCCCAACACCCTGACCAACAGGGTGTCAGGTCGTATCCCTGACTCTGTCAGGATTTTCCAGGACTTTTGTTTTGCTTGCTTGCTTGTCTTTGTACTACTGCATTTGTATTTTTTCTTTTTTTTAAATTCCTATTAAAGAACAGTTACTCCTATTCCCATATCTTTGCCTGAAAGCCCCTAATTGCAAAACTATAATAATTTGGAGGGGAGGGGGGTGACATTCTCCATTCCAAGGGAAGCTCCAGCTTTCCCTGGCAGACACCTGCCTTTCCAAACCAAGACACAGCCCCACACTCCAAAACTTAACACAGCAGAAAATCCATAACCCCTGGGCTGCAAAGCCTGCCCCGAGCCCGGCAATGAGGATGTGCAGCTAATTAACTGCCTGGGAGCCCCAGCTGAACAGGAAGAAGCGCATTAAAACGGGAACGTGAGCCGGGCACGTCCCGCAGGAGGTGGCAAATTGCATCAGAGGAACCTCGGTGCTGATGATCAATTAACCAGCACTGCTCTCCTGCAATGATGAACCCATCAAACACAGCCAAGCAGGAGGGGGAGAGGCAGGAACAGCTCCCAGCTTTTGGAGGAGGGAGCAGGGACAGGAGGATCCCAGGCATCCTCCAACAGCGCCCACGGCACCACCCTGCCTTGCCCCAGCAGGTAGAGAATCCAAAAATCCTGGAATTATTGAGGTTGGAAAAGCTCTCCAAGATCACAAGAGCCCCAGCTGTGCCCGATCCCCACCCTGTCCCCAACCCAGAGCTCTGAGTGCCACCTCCAGCCTTCCTTGGGCACCCCATCTCCTTCCAATGCCTGACACCCTTTCCATGAAGAAATTGGTCCTAAAATGCAGGAATTTACCAGGAATCACTTCCTAGTGCGCCCTCTCCCCAAAAAAAAAGCTGCTCCCCATGGTCTAACCCATCTGTGGTTCAGCCCTGAGAAAAAAACTGGAATTTTAAACACCTCGATGGTGCTTCCTCCTCCTCCTCCTCCTCCTGCAGCCTCATCCATGCACAGTTCCCAGCTCTCCCTCCCAAAAAGGGACTTGTGTGGATTTAAAAGGCAAAATATTCCTCCTGAAGGCAGTTTCTGAGCCAGACACCACGGCGGGGCAGGAGAGGATCCCCGGCGCTGTTTATCCAGCTCTCAAAGCCTTCCCAAGAGTTCTTGCCCAAAATAGCCCAAAATTCACTGTGCAAAACATCCAGTCCCAAACCATATTCCCAAAGAGCCTCGGAGCCACGATCTGCACATCCAGAAAAGGGCAGGAGCCCTTTTCTTCCGAGAGAATTCCCCAAGGAATTCCGCTCGGAGGGGGTCACGGGGATCCAGCTCCCACCAGGAGCATCCTCACCCTGCTCAGGGGAACCTCGGACAAAGCAGAGCCCAAATTATTACCAGGACAGGTGTGAGACACAAGGCCTGGGAACCAGAGAGGGATTTGGGCTGAGGGGTCAGCACTGGCACCCGGGGAATAAACACCAACCCCAGCAAAGGCTTTTAAAAGGCACTTTAGCCACTGTTTGTTTAAATCCATGGAATGCTCTGCCCATCACATGAGGCTTTATTGATTTCCTCTGCACTCAGGAGCAAAAAAAAAAAACAAACCACCAAACCTGTACCCAGCAGACAAGAAAAAAAAAAATAAAATCCAATGGAGCTGGTATTTCCAGGCTGGAATTACAGCCCTGGCTCCCCTCCCTGATCATCCTTTACACCCCAAGTATTGGCAGGCTCCTGGCAGAGCTGCCCCTGCCCCGGATTATTCATTAACTCCTGCTGCTCCTGCAGCCTCTGCCCTCCTGTCCCTGTGCCCAAGGGAGAGCCCACAGACCCCAGAGCCCTGTCCCAGTGACCCTGTCCCTTCCCAGTGACCATTCCCAGTGAGCCTGTTCCTTCCCAGTGCCCATTCCCAGTGACCCTGTCCCTTCCCAGCATCACTGTCCTGTACCAGTTCCCATTCCCAGTGTCCCTGTCCCTTCCCAGTGCCCCATCCCTTCCCAGTTCTCCTCCCCACTACCAGTGTCCATTCCCAATGCCAGTGCCCATTCCCAATGCCCATTCCCAGCATCACTGTCCTTTCCTAGTGCCCCTTCCCAGTACCAGTGCCCATTCCCAGTGTCCCTGTCCCTGCCCAGTGCCAGTGCTCATTCCCAGTGACCCTGTCCTTTCCCAGTGTCCATTCCCAGTGTCCCTGTCCCTTCTCAGCATCACTGTCCTTTCCCAGTTCCCCTTCCCAGTACCAGTGCCCATTCCCAGTGCTCCATCCCTTCCCAGTGCCAATGCTCATTCCCAGTGACCCTGTCCTTTCCCAGTGTCCATTCCCAGTGACCCTGTCCCTTCCCAGTTCTCCTTCCTAGTGTCCATTTCCCAGTGCCAGCATCCATTCCCAGTGCCAATTCCCAATTCCCAGTTCCCAGCAGTTCCCACTGCAGCTCTTCCCGGTGCAGACAGATGTTCCTGAGGAAAATGAAGCCAGGAGGGAGAGGAGATGAGGCTCATTAAGTCTCATTATCCCATTTGCTAATGATGGCAGCAGAGGCAGGCAGGGGAGTGGGAAGGGCTGGGGCAGCCCCTGGGGTTTGCAGCTCCCACTGGGAACCCCTGGATCCCACCAGGAGCCCCTGGATCTCTCCCTGCTCCTGCCCCAGTCCCAGCAGGGAATTCCTGCTTGCTCAGAGGTCAAAGGCTGGGATGCAGGAAAAGCCAGGGAGCTCCTGGAAGCCCCAGGTGCCCCACTGCACCCAAATTCCCCCCAACCCCACCCGTGTGGGCTTGGGAATGATCCAATATCCACCCTCAGAAATCCACAGGAACGCCCGGACAGCTCCCAAGGACTCAGCAGCTCACAGAAAATCCCTCAGGGTGGCAAAGCCCTCTGAGTGCCACCAGCACTGCCCATGTCCCCAACTGCCACCTGCCCACGTGTCCCTGCAGGGATGGGGACTCCACCCTGCCAGCTCCTGATGCTTCTTCTTCCAACACCTCCAATTTCCACCTGCACGTGAAAATCCAGCAGCAAAAGCAACCAGGAGCTGCCCAAAAACCAGAGCCAGGGCTGGAGGAACCCTCTGGGCTCTTGTGGGGTCGCAAGAATTGCATCAGGAACCCAAAAAAAATCCCAAACTCCAAACAAAACCCAGCCGAGTCAGCAGAGCCGCACGACAGGTTTGAAGGATGGGAATAATAACACTTAATTCCAGCATTCTGATGCCTTTCAGCAGCCCCAAAATAGCAGCTGAGCCATCGGGGACCTGCTGCACTGAATTTTTAAGTCAACTTTCCCTCAGAGCCTGTGGGTCTTGGCAGTGAGCACACCGAGCCCCAACCCTTTTTAGGACAGGCTCCCACAGCCCCTCTGCACCCAAAACCTCCCCAAACAGCAGCTGAAAGCCTCGTCCAGAGAAAAAAACCAGGTTAAACCTGCTCCACGCCAGGAGATTGGGCAAAACCAAGGAGAGCCCGTTTTTTAAAAGCCTTGGGATCTGTTTTTGTTTTTAAAAACCCTGGGACCCATTGTTGTTCTTAGAAATCCTGCGATCCATTTTTTAAAAGCCCTGGGATCTGATTTTGGTTTTTAAAAACCCTTGAATCCATTTTTGTTTTTTAAAAGCCCTGGGATCCATTCGTGTTTTTTAAAAGCCCTGGGATCCCTTTTTGTTTTTTAAAGCCCTGGGATCCGTTTGTGTTTTTTAAAAGCCCTGGGATCATTTTTGGTTTTTTAAAGCCCTGGGACTCAGTTTTGGTTTTTTAAAAGCCCTGGGACCCGATTTTGCTTTTTAAAAGCCCTGGGATCCCTTTTGTTTTTTTAAATTCCTGGGATCATTTTTGGTTTTTTAAAAGCTCTGGGACCTGGTTTTATTGTTTAAAAGCCCTGGGATCCGTTTGTAGTTTTTAAAAACCCTGGGATCCCTTTTTTCATTTTTAAAAACTCTGGGACCCGGGTTTTCAAAGCCCTGGAATCCATTCGTGTTTTTTAAAAGCCCTGGGATCTGTTTTTGCTTTTTAAAAGCCCTGGGATCCATTTGTGTTTTTTAAAAGCCCCATTTTCATGGCGGGCTCACCCCCACATTTCCCAGCGTGGTTTGCCAGCCTCCACCAGCATCTCCCGCACGGCTGCAGGATGAACAAACACGTTAAAGGCTTCGGGCGGGGAAAAGGCAGAGATAAAGATGTAAAAACAGATTAGATCTGCCCTTTGTGAGCAATGGAACCACTCCAGCTGCTCGGGATCGTTACCGGGAGCCTTAACCCTGCCCGTGCCGGGAGAAAAACCCTCCGGGCTGCCAGGAGAGCAGCGCTGGGTGGAGAAAAGGGCTCGATAAAAGATTTTAGAGGTTGGTGTTGTGCAGCCTGGAGCTGTGCGAGGTGGGGAATGCAAAGAGCAGCGGCTCCAAGGCTCCCTCAGCATCCCAAACTCAGAGTGATGCTTCAAATTTTATATTTGATGTATTTCAGGTTTTGGGATGCAGCTCTGAGCTCACAGTCAGGGACACAAAACAAATCCTTGTCCTGCTGCACACCAAGGACAACTTTCAGCCCAACAGCACAAACAAGGGTGGCTGGAGGGAGGAACAAGAAGGATGGGACCTCACAGCCTGGAGCTGGGATTGGACAATGAAACTGCAATATATTCAAAAGACAATTTTGTATCTCAAGATTACCAGCATATCCCAGGTGGAACTAAAGCTTGAAAGCTCTTCTGGGCAGAGGCAATTTATCTTCATCAGAAAGGATGAGCCTTGGCAGACAGGGGCCCAAAGAGCACAAACCAAACCAAAAACCCCAAGTGCTTCACCTTGGCCCCACAGAACGGCCTCCTCATAAGAGAAAAACTGATTTTGAAGTGTCTCTGGTCTCCCCTGAATCCTCCCACTGCCCATTAAGGACTTGTAAGTTTTTTCCTAGTTTCCTATCGGTAAAATATGCAAATGGAGCCAAAACTGATCAAAGTGTGAGACCTGGTGACTGTCCATTTTGGGTCCATTTTGGGTCTTTTTTGTGACCATTTTGTGACCATTTGGGGTCCATTTTGTGACCATTTGGGGTCCATTTTGTGACCATTTGGGGTCCATTTTGTGACCATTTTGGGCCCACCTTGGGTGTATCCCTGGCCAGGCCCTGTCCTGCCCAAGGTGTACCCTAAAGGCCTTTCAATAAATCTCTGCTTTATTCTCTGGCTCTGCCCAGTCCCTGGTCCAGCTCAGCCCTCCCCAGGTACCAAACATCCCGAGATGGATGATTTACAGCGTGGTTAACCCTTGCCTGACCAGCAGCAGCTCCCCAGGGAGAGGTCTGGGCTCCAGAGCCACATTCCCAGCCCAGGGGTGGCTCAAGCCTCACCAAACTTGTTTTTCATTTCGACACACTCAGCTCCAACCTCTCAGTGTTCCCCCCATAACCTCACTGAGTCTCTGTTTCCTTCCCAAAGCATCCCAAAAATCCATCCTGGATCCTCCAGGACCATCCCTGCTGCTCCAGGCAGGGCACACAGAGCCCTCCTGACCCTTCCCAAGGCACCCAGGGCAGGAGGAGCAGGGTTTGGATCACACAGGGCAGCTCCTGCCCCTTTACCCACAGCCCAGCACGGGACAGCCCCTCTGCCAGGAGGAAAACACACCAGCAGCATTATTTGGGGATAAAAATCCTGCCTGTGCACATCCCAGGCAGCAGAATTCCCATGGGATGAGTGTGTGGAGACAGGAGACAAGAGCTCTGCTCCCAGCAGCATTCCAGCTGCATTTAGGAATATATTATATATATAGGAATATATATTATATTATATATAAATATATATTAATATATATCTAATAATATAGTATTTATTATATTATATATTATATATTATATATAATAATATAATATTATAATTATAATTATATATTAATTCTATATTATTTTATAATATGTTATTAAATACTAGAATATTAAATAACAATTATATATTATATTGTTATATATTAATATATTAATCTAATGTAATGTATATAAAATAATATATGATTGATAATATAATTAATTGATAATATATTAAATAATATAATGTATATAAAATATATATCATATTAATGTAGTATATGATCATATATTTTTATATATTTAGGAATATATTTTATATATATATATTTAGGAATATATTATATATCTATTTAGGAATATATTATATATCTATTTAGGAATATATTATATATATATTTAGGAATATATTACATATATATTTAGGAATATAATTTATATATATATTTAGGAATATATTATATATATATTTAGGAATATATTATATATATATTTAGGAATATATTATATATATATATATATATTTAGGAATATATCCAAATATATTGGATATTTTTATACCTGCACAGCCACCACACCCTCCCTGCCCGTCCTTGTCACTCCATCCCAACACAAGAATTTCACTTCTCCCCAAACTCTTCCCTCTCCACAGGCTCCAGCATCCAAAAAAACCCCTCCAAGCACCAGGAACAAGTGAGATTGGTCCATCCTGCTGGGAAGGATCAGCCCAAGGTGCTGGGGACAGGGGGAGCAGCAGGAAAGGGCAGAGCTCGGAGCCAAACAGCTCCCAAGGGATCCCACAGCAGCTCCTGCCACCCACCGAGCCCTGCAGAGCCCCAAAAACCAGGACAAGGCAGCAGGGGTGAGGAGGGGACACACATTGTCACCACTGCACTGACAGTGACACCACAGCATCCAAAATCCTCCTCCCAGTGAGGATGCAGCTGGCTGGAGCTGAGATCTGGCAGGAGAGGCTCCAAACTCCCTCAAACCTCCCACTCCCTCCACATCACCACAGGCCAACAAAATCCCACTGAACCAAACAGGAAAATTTCAGGATCTCCTTGGAAATCTCCTCGCTGACTGCACCGCTGTTTTCAGCTGCAGAAATCCACCAGCTCGTTACATAAAAATATAATTTCTATTATTATCTAAATGATGTTTATTTGTATTTTAACAGCCATCTCAGGCTGCTTCCCTGGGTTGTGCAGCTCTGCAAACGCAGCCCCAGGGCTGGGACACGAGGTCACACCTGAGCTGTTGGAGGAGCTCTGCCAGCAAAAAGAACAACAGCAGAAGGGAGAGGGGGAAAAAATAGGAAGATCGAAAAAAAACCCAGAGCTCAGCGAGTCTAAAGCTGCATCCAGCACTGCCAGAGCTCAGGGAAATCACAGATTCCTTAAATCTGGGAGAGAAATCCATCCCCGTCCAGCCAGCAGCTGCTCTTCCTTACAGCTGGAGAAAGGGCAGGAGATCCCAGACTGGAATTCTCAATGACAGCACTGGGAATGGCCACAAACCAGGGAATTCCCACTGACAGCACTGGGAATGGCCACAAACCAGGGAATTCCCACTGACCAGCACTGGGAATGGCCACAAACCAGGGAATTCCCACTGACCAGCACTGGGAATGGCCACAAACCAGGGAATTCCCACTGACAGCACTAGGAATGGCTCCCAGCCTGGAATTCCCACTGACAGCACTGGGAATGGCCACAAACCAGGGAATTCCCACTGACCAGCACTGGGAATGGCCACAAACCAGGGAATTCCCACTGACAGCACTAGGAATGGCTCCCAGCCTGGAATTCCCACTGACAGCACTGGGAATGGCCACAAACCAGGGAATTCCCACTGACAGCACTGGGAATGGCCACAAACCAGGGAATTCCCACTGACCAGCACTGGGAATGGCCCCAAACCAGGTAATTCCCACTGACCAGCACTGGGAATGGCCCCAAACCAGGGAATTTCCACTGATCAGGAATTCCCGCTCACCAGCACTGGGAATGGCCCCAAACCAGGGAATTCCCAATGACCAGCACTGAGATGAGCCCCTAGCCTGGAATTCCCACTGACAGCACTGGGAATGGCCCCAAACCAGGGAATTCCCACTGACAGCACTGAGAATGGCCTCTAGCCTGGAATTCCCAGTCATTCCCACTGACCAGCACTGGGAATGGCCCCAAACCAGGGAATTCCCACTCATTCCCACTCACCAGCACTGGGATCAGCCCCCAGCTCAAGAATTCCCATTGGGATGAGCTCTCAGCTCAGGAATTCCCACTGACCAGTACTGGGATGAGCCCCCAGCCTGGAATTCCCACTGACCAGTACTGGGATGAGCTCCCAGTTCAGCAATTCCCACTGATCAGGAATTCCCCCTCATTCCCACTCACCAGCTCTGGGATCAGCCCCCAGGTCAGGAATTCCCCCTGATTCCCACTCACCAGCTCTGGGATCAGCAGGTCGGCCCCGTACACAAACGCTGCCCCCAGGGCAAAGCCCGCGGCCACCGGGAAGAAGGAGAAGGCTCCGAAGGCTCCGGATTCCTCGGCCAGCTCGATGGCCGGGGCCAGCAGGGACCAGTAGGAGGCTGCCAGCATCACCTGGGGACAGAAGGGAGTGGTGAGAACCCGTGGGATGGAAGGGAAGCTGAAATTCCAGTGGGGAATGGGAGGCAGGAGCTGAAATTCCCGTGGGGAGTGGGAGACAGGAGCTGAAATTCCAGTGGGGAGTGGGAGACAGGAGCTGAAATTCCCGTGGGGAATGGGAGACAGGAGCTGAAATTCCCATGGGGAATGGGAGACAGGAGCTGAAATTCCAATGGGGAATGGGAGACAGGAGCTGAAATTCCCAGGGAGAATGGGAGACAGGAGCTGAAATTCCCAGGGAGAATGGGAGACAGGAGCTGAAATTCCAGTGGGAAATGGGAGACAGGAGCTGAAATTCCAACGGGGAATGGGAGACAAGCAGAAATTCCAATGGAGAATGGGAGACAGGAGCTGCAATTCCCAGGGAGAATGGGAGACAGGAGCTGAAATTCCAGCAGGGAATGAGAGACAGGAGTGGGATCCAGTGGGAAGGAGCTGCAGCAGGAGGATGCTGTGGGAAAAGTGACCCCAGCAGCCCCTTGCAGGAATTTCCCTTTGCAGGATGCTCAGAATCCTTTGGAAAGGACATTAAACCTCATTCAGTGCCACCATGGCAGGGACACCTTCCCCTGTCCCAGGCTGCTCCAAACACTGTCCAACCTGGCCTGGGACACCTCCAGGGACAGCCCCAGCTGCTCTGGGCACCCTGTGCCAGCACCCCAACACCCTCACAAGAACAATTCCTGCCCAATTCCCAACCCAAATCTCTCCTCCAGCTTTCAGCCACTCGGGAGGAGCTGCTGCCCAGGACCCTGCCACCCTGAGCTCGGGAAGGGAGGAGGGAGCTGCCTGTGCTGCACCTCCAGTCCCCGGGGGTTGTGTAAATCTGAGCTGGCTGTGAGTAAGAAGAGCGAGGGTTGTCATGTCAGGCTTGAGCACGGCTGTCAAACCTCCCATTTCAAATGCCACCTCCTTGAAAAAACAACCACACAGCCCGGCGTGGAAACACAGGCACCGCCGAGAGGCTCGGGACAATTATCCTGTCAGCTCACGTTAGGAGATCGTTTCCCCACGGCAAACAGAGCCCTGCAGAGCTCAGTGCAGAGCCTGGCAGCTCCCGGAGCCGAGAGATCGGGCTTGGATCCTACTGGGATTTGGGCTCCAGGGGAGGTAATCCCACACCCCTGAGGATCCCACAGCCCCAGGGATCCCACCAGGATCAGCATTCCTGAGGAGGTGATCCCACAGCTCAGGGCTCCTCCTGGTTAGGTGATCCCACAGCTCAGAGAATCCCACAACC
The DNA here is from genome assembly GCA_021534815.1 of Acrocephalus arundinaceus. Taxonomy (NCBI): domain Eukaryota; kingdom Metazoa; phylum Chordata; class Aves; order Passeriformes; family Sylviidae; genus Acrocephalus; species Acrocephalus arundinaceus. Next base: position 10,744,754 of record JAJEOU010002598.1, read on the forward strand.
CTGAGGATCCCACCAGGGTTCAGATCCCTCCTCAGCTCAGGGATCCTCAGCTCCCAGGATCCCACCAGGATCAAGACTCCAGGGGAGGTGATCCCACAGCTCAGAGAATCCCACAGCTCTGAGGATCCTGGAGAGGTGATCCCACAGCCCCAAGGATCCTACCAGGATCAGCACTCCTGGGTAGGTGATCCCACAGCTCAGGGCTCCACGGGAGGTGATCCCACACCCCCAAGGATCCCACCAGGATCAGGGCTCCAGGGGAGGTGACTCCACAGCTCTGAGGATCCCACAGCTCAGGGCTCCAGGGGATGTGATGCCACAGTCCCAAGGATCCCACCAAGATCAGGGCTCAGATCCCTCCTCACCTCAGGGCTCCTGGGGAGATGCTACCACAGCCCTGAGGATCCCAGAGCTCCCAGGATCCCACCAGGATCAAGACTTCAGGGGAGGTGATCCCACAGCTCTGAGGATCCCACAGCTCTGAGGATCCCACAACCCCAAGCCAGCCCGAGGTGAAGGAAAAGTGATTTTTTTTTCCCTGTGTTATGCAGCTCAAGTAATCCCAGGTGCTGGAAGTCATTGTCACAGATTCACAGAGCATTCCCCACAAGGAATCCTTCAGCAGCTTCCCTGGGCTCAGGGTGGGATTTAGGGCCAGGACTGCCTGGAGCAGAGAAATTCTGAGCTTCCTGCCCAGCTCTGGCTCAGCCTCAGCTCCACCAGCTGATCTCAGGGGTGACAGAAGGGGACGATCTCTGCCAACACTGAAGTGACAAATTCACACTGATCCCAAAGCTCTGCAGTGGCCCAGCCAGGGACAGGACACAAACCTCACTGTCACCGAGCCAGCTGGGGGCAAAGGCAGGAAAAAAAGAGGAAAAGTTCCCTGGATTGATAAACCTGGAGCCACCAGGGCAGAGGGCAGGATTTTCCACACCTCCCACCGAGCCAGGGACACCCTGCTCCCGCCAAGCTGGATTTGGGGAATTTTCACAACCTTTGTGCTCCAGAGATGCAAAAATGCCATAAATCCAGCAGTTCTGGGGAAAACTGAGCAGGCAGGAGGCGGCTGATCTAAAAAACTAAAACTGAGGCAGCTGGGTGAGCTAAAAAACTAAAACTGAGGCAGCTGGGTGATTTAAAGCTGAGTTAAAGCATCAAATCCTTCCCCAGGCTCCAGCAGTGAGACAGGAGACAAAAAACCAAACACAGGAAATGAATCCAGATCTGTGCCCTCGCTCTGGAGGGAAAGAGAGCAGGATTTAAACCCCAAAATTCTCTCCCAGGGCTGGGCATCTCCTTCCACAGGGATTCAGGGCAGGAATCCCCAAAATTCTGGGGATTCAAACTCTCCCCAGCCCCCAGAGCCACAGATCCAGCGGAGCCCCCGTGGCTGTGGAGCTTTTATCTGCAAATCCAGAACAAACAGAGCCATGGCCAACCCTGCTGGGCCTCATTAAAGCCTCATTAAAGCAGGAAGGCCTGGCCAGGCTCCTGGGATGAGAAGGGGAACACCAAGGGAAAGGGGGGAGCAGGAAATCCGGGAAAAGGAGATCTGGGAGGGATGGGAAAGGCAGGTGGAAAACGAGGCATTGGCAGGGCCAAACTTTTCCACTTAAAGCTCCAACAATGAGGAGCAGCCTCAGCAGAGCCAAATTCCTGATTCTGTGTGGATTCCTGAAGGGAATGTTTGACCCCAGCGTGCCTGGGGGATTTCCTGCTCCACCTGGCACAGGGAAAAAACCCAAACTCCAGCCCAGCCAGAAGAAAAGCTGTGCCAGGCTGCAAGGAAAAGGAGCTGCAGGTGTTTGTTGCTGGTGGCTGCAGCACCACAGAGAACAGCTGGGGGAAAAAAATAATAATTTTTTTTTTAAAAAATCTCATTTAAGGATATCAAGATTTAAGAGAAAAGGCAGAATTTCCCATCAGATGCCCCAGCAAGCAAAGCTTTGTCTCTATGGAAACACATCACCTCGGAGGCTCCTGCATGCAAAACCTGGGATTAGCTGGGAGCTCCAGGCAGGGGAGGGAGGCAGGGAAAGGCAGAGGCACGGTGGGCAGGGCTGGGGGCAGCTGGGCTCCCCCACAGGGACCCAGTGACACCTGTGCCACCAGCTCAGGACGCTCCCAGTCCACCCAGGGCTCTCCCAGTACACCCCAATTCAATTTAATGTGCCCAGGCTCACTGCAGCACCCAGCCCCAAAAAACCTCCCTGCACACCAGGCCACCCTCCCTTGAGCTCACAGGGACATCCCTGTGCCAGAGATTTTCAGTTCACCCCAGATTTACTTTGCTCTGAAGCTCCCAGAGCGGGGAAATGTTCACCAGGGGGGGTGAGGAACCAGGGGGCAGGAAAAGGGGGCAGAAAAAGGGGGAGCAGGAAAAAGGGGCAGGGAAAGGTTCCTGGTGCTGTTAAACCCTCTTGGGCAAAGAAAAGATGTTGCCCAAGCAATGGCAACGCTGCCCAGCTGGGAAATTAAAACTCAGGGGGATCCCGGTGTCACCAGGGCACCCTCACTCCGTGTCCCTGGTGTCACCAGAGCTCCCTGGCCCCAGTGTCACCAGGGCTGCCTGCCTGCCTCTGCTGTCACCAGGGCTCTCTCAGTGCCTGTCCCTGCTGTCACCAAGGCTCCCTGTCCCTGGTGCCACAAGGGCTCCCTCACTGCCTGGCCCTGGTGTCACCAGCCTGGCCCTGGTGTGTCACCAGGGCTCCTCACTCCCTGTTCCCAGTATCACCAGGGTTCTCGTGCTACCCATCCCCGGTGTCACCAGGGCTCCCTCAATGCCCATCTCTGGTGTCACCAGGCTCCCTGTCCCTGGTGTCACCAGGGCTGCCTGGCTCCCTGTCCCCAGTGTCACCAGAGTTCCCTGTCCCCAGTGTCACCAGGGCTCCCTGGCTCCCTGTCCCTGGTGTCACCAGAGCTCCCTGTCCCTGGTGCCACCACAGTCCCCTGGCTCCCTGTCCCCAGTGTCACCAGAGTTCCCTGTCCCCAGTGTCACCAGGGCCCCCTGGCTCCCTGTCCCTGGTGTCACCAGAGTTCCCTGTCCCCGGTGTCACCAGGGCTGCCTGGCTCCCTGTCCCTGGTGTCACCAGAGTTCCCTGTCCCCGGTGTCACCAGGGCTGCCTGGTTCCCTGTCCCCGGTGTCACCAGAGCTCCCTGTCCCCAGTGTCACCAGGGCTCCCTGGCTCCCTGTCCCCGGTGTCACCAGTTTTCCAGCTCTGGGCACTGCCAGCTGCAGGAGCTGAGGGAAAAGCAAATGTTTGCAGCAGTTCTGCTTCCTGAGCCACACCTGGGCCAGGCAGAGCTGACTCACAGCTGCTGGCAGCTCTGGGGACACGGTGGGCACAGCAGGGACAGCAACTCCTAACCCTGACAGCTCTGGGGACACGGTGGCCATGGCAGGGACAACAACTCCTAACCCTGACGGGATCCCTGGAGCAATGACAGCCCAAGGATCCCCTACAACCACACCAGGGTGATCCATCCTCCCCCTGCAGGGAGCACACCCAGCTGCTGTCACCCAGTGCCACCTGGGCAAGACATGGCCAGGGGGGCCCTGCACACAGGTGGGACGGGGGCACCTCCCTCCAGAGCCCCACCCAGGGGTGCCCCAGCACCTGCAGCCCAGGCTTGAGCCTCGGTCTTTAATGAGGGAAGGTGATTAAATCCCATTGAAGGTGATTTAATGACGCTGCAGTGGCAGCCCCACATTCCCAAACCCCACATTCCCAGGTTTTCCCTCAGGAAAAGCTGCCACGAGCCCCAGGTCTCACAGGGAGAGCTGCAGCTCTCTCCTCCCTCTCCTCCTGAGGGTTTAAAGCATCCATGGGGAAGCACAACCCAGGCAGGCACACAGCCCCAGCACAGAACCCCGAGGAAACCAGGAGGGTTTGACTGCAGGAAGGAAAACCCAGCGTGGGCAGCTCGGAGCCCTCGTGACCGTCCTGGTGCCACCTCCACCCTCAGCCTGGAGGAGCTGGGGCAGAGTGAGACTGAGGCAGAGCCCTGCCCTGCCCTGGGGGGAATTATCCAAGGGATTGCAACTCCAGTGGGCAGCGAAACCAAGCGTGGAGAGCAGAGAACACCGTGGAGAGCAGAGAACATGGGGAGGAGGAGGAGGATGCACTCACCCCTGCAGCAAAGCCCAAGCTCCCATCGAGGATCCGCCTCTGGAGAATAAATAAAAAACAAACTCAAACCACCTTGAATTCCTGGTGAAATCACGGTGCTGGGGAGATGGGAAAGGGGACAGCAGGCTGGAGAGGGGCTTTGGGAAAGAGGGAATGGCTCCCACTGCCAGAGCACAGGGTTAGGGGGGATTTGGGGAAGGAATTCTCCCTTGTGGGGGTGGACAGACCCTAGCACAGGGTGCCCAGAGCAGCTGTGGCTGCCCCTGGATCCCTGGAAGTGTCCAGGGCCAGGCTGGACAGGGCTTGGAGCAGCCTGGGATAGTGGAAGGTGTTTTTTACCCCCTGGGCAGGTTTTTTACCCCCTCCCCAAGGAATAAAACCAAAGTGCTCCCCCTCCCTCTGCAGCCACCTCCTGAATAAATCATCACAAGACCAAGGCATAAATAATAAACCCATCCAGGCAATTTGGAACACCCTGGCGAGGAGGGCTCTAATTTTGGATCCAGGATGACTTAGAGCTGAGTTCTGAGCACAGACTGACCCAAATCCTGCCCTGGAAACACGGCAGCAAAACCAGGTTAGAGGCAGAGGAGAGCCCCGGGAGCGCATTACACAGCCCAGGCTCTGCAGTTGGGTTTCCTTCCTGGGAAAGGAGCTGGATTTTTCCCTCCTCCTGCTCCTGGGAGCTGGGAGGGCTCAGCCAGGAGCAGGGCAGGGCCCTGGGGGCTGGCAGCACTCACCTGGCCGCTGGAGAACACAAAGACCAGCGCCGAGCCTGCTGCTGTCAGCGCCCAGGTCAGCGCCGTGCCCAGCAGTGCCTGCAGCACCGGGCCCAGCCCCGTGATCATGCTGCCCTAGGGACAGAGAAAAGGGTCAGAGAAACCCCAAATCCGCCCCAAATCCCTCTGCTGGGGCACAGCCAGCTCAGACATTCCTCCCCTGAGCGCCTCGCTCCCCCCTAGGCCAGGATTTGGGGGTTAAGCCCAGCTCGTCCCACCCCAGAGGGGTTTGGGGCTCAGATCTCACCCAGACCCCTTTTTGTGTTTTCCTGGGGTTTTCCTGGGGTGGGAGGGGAAAACCCCCACAGCAGCTGCTCCTTGCACTGGGGGGAAGGGGAAAAAATGGGGAAAAAAAAGGGGAAGGGGGGGAAGAAGAAAAAGGGAGGGGAAGAAGAGAAAAGGGGAAAGGGGGAAAGAGAGAAGAGGAAGAGAAGAGGAAGAGAAGAGGAAGAGAAGAGGAAGAGAAGAGGAAGAGAAGAGGAAGAGAAGAGGAAGAGAAGAGGAAGAGAAGAGGAAGAGAAGAGGAAGAGAAGAGGAAGAGAAGAGGAAGAGAAGAGGAAGAGAAGAGGAAGAGAAGAGGGGAAAGGGGGAACAAGAGAAAAAAAAGGGGAAAGGGGGGAAGACGAGAAAAGAAAAGAAGAAAAGAAAGGGGGGGAAGAAGAAAAGGGGGGCAAGAAGAAGAAGAAAAAGAGGGGGAAGATGAATAAAGGGGAACAGACCCCAGGGATGGGAGCACTGGGAACGGCCCAGGGAGCAGCACGGCCACTGAAATGCACCCAGGGTGGAAATAAATTGATCATAGACGCCTGCACGGATACATTGACATGTCCATAGATCAAACACAATTTTTATCCATAAAATCGATAAATTTATATGGAAATATATTAGAAATACGCCAGCCTCTAAGGCTCTGCCAGCCTTGTCCCAAGGCTTTTCCCAGTCCCTGCAGGTGCGTGCCCAGCTCAGACCCCGCTGGTTTCCCCGCTCAGACCCCCCAGATCCCCCCTCCCTCCAGGGGGTCCTGCAGCCCGGCCGGGAGCACCCAAACATCCCCCAACCCCGCACCGGGAGCTCCTCCCTGTCACCCCGCACCCCCAGGCCCTCCAGCCGCGGAGCCGGTCCCAGGAGCACCGAATCCTCCAAACGTGGAGCCCCCGCCGGTCCCTGGATCCCCAAAACCGAAACCGCCGGACCCCCGAGCACCCCAAACCGGGACCCCCCGGGCCAGCCCCAGGACCCCCGGACCCCGCAATCCTGGACACCCCTGAGCCCCTGACCCATCCCAGAACCTCTGAACCCCCCAAACCCGGAGTCGCGGAGCCCCTGACCCACCTCGGTACCCCCGAACCCCCCAAAGCGCATCCCCCACATACCCTGACCGACACCAGGACTCCCGCAACTCCCCAAACCTGGAACCCCGCGGCGGTGCCGAGGCCCCCCTCATACCTGGAGGCCCCGGTGGGCCCTAGAGCCGCTCCAGCCACACTCCCGGGCCGCGGCGGGACCGAACCCCGCGGTACCGCCGAGTCCGCACAGCCCCGGGCCGGTCCCGCCGCCGCTTCCGGGTGCGCACACGTGTCTGCGCCCTGGCCCCGCCCCCCGCTGCTCTCAGCCAATGGCAGCGCGGCGGGGGCGGGCCCGCCCTCGGCTCTGCGGTTCGCGCGGGCGCGCCCGTCACAAAGCGAGGCGGGCGGGCGGCGCGGGCGGGCGCGTTAAGATGCGACTCCCACTGTCGTGTCGCTGTCACCGCCGCCCCCGCTGCAAAGAGACCCCCGGACACAGCTTCCCGTTAGCATTGGGGTGCCCTGAGAGCTCCCCACGCTCACTGCCACCCCCGCGCTGCCCGTTATCAGCCCCGCTAATTAACAACGTTAATGAGCAGCACGTGGCTGGGGGAGCTGGCAGGGACAGACCCCGCTCATGGCTGTCGCTGTCACTCGCGGGGTGCAGCCGGAGTCACCCGTCCGCTCCCACTCCTGAGTGTCACAGAATCCCAGAATTATTGAGGCTGGAGAAGATTCCCGAGTGCCACCTTGTCCCCCCAGTTGCTCTGAGTGACACCTCCAGCCCTTCCAGGGATGGGGACCCCAAAACCTCCCCGGGCACCCCTGCCAATGTTTCACAGCCCTTCCCATTAAGGAATTCCTGAGCTCCAACCTGGACATCCCAAAACTGTCATTGCAGGGGGGCTGGGGACACAGGCAGCTCTGTCACCGATCGTGCTGGCACGAGGGACAGGGGCTCAGGTGGCACCAGCAGGAGCTGGGGTGGCAGAAGGACACGAGTTTGTGTGACACAGCCTTGGATCGGCCCCCGCTGCCCCAGCTGGGAAAGGTCAGGGCCGCGATTTGGGATTTAATCAATCCGGGCTCTAATTGCTGCTTCCCTCATTAGCTCCCATGGCCACGCAGCTGCGGGGCGAGGTGCCAGCTGGGACGGACACGGGGACAGACACACGGAGCCACCCCCGGGATCCCCGGCCGGCTGTGACGGCGGTGCTGGCAGGGCTGGGGACAGCTGGTGACCCGGCAGGGCTGGCCCTGGGGACACGCTGACACGGGCTGGGGGCGGCTGGCAGCCATGGCCCTGCCTGGGGACGTGTGGGTGGCAATGGGGACAGCTGCGGTGGCTCTGTGCAGGAGCATCAGCAAAATCAACTGCCACCCCCGCTCCCCGATGTCACTGCTGTGTGCAGGGACACCTCAGTGTCACAGCCCTGCCCATCCCAGTGTCACAGCCCTGCTTGTCCCATTGTCACAGCCCTGCCTGTCCCCCCAGTGTCACAGCCCTCCCTGCCCGTGTCACACTCCTGTCCCAGTGTCACAGTCCTTCCTGTCCCTCAGTGTCACAGCCCTGCCTGTCCCCCCAGTGTCACAGCCCTGCCTGTCCCTGCAGTGTCACAGCCCCGCCTGTCCCATTGTCACAGTCCTGTTCCAGTGTCACACTCTTGTCCCCGCAGTGTCACAGCCCTGGGCAGGAGGGCTGGCAGCTCCCACCTGGGCCCTGCCTGTTCCTGCAGGGACAGAGGAGCCCCTAAAATGCGTTTTAAACCCCAAAAGTGACACAAATCTGGTGCCACCTCCCACCAACATGAACGAGACCTTACAAGGGGCAGCTCCCGGGGCACCCAGGACCCAAATCCTTTGGGATTTTTTGCCATGAAACCTTCAGGGACAGAGGGGCACACCCTGCATGGGGCTGGCACCCAGGACCCAAATCCTTCGGGGTTTTTTGCCGTGAAACCGTCTGGGGCAGAGGGGCACACCCTGCACGGGGCTGGCACCGCAGGGCTGGAGATGTCGCCGGGAGCAGCCCCCGTGTCCCCGCAGTGTCCCCTCCGTGCAGGCTGGGCTCAGCGCCGGGCTCTTTCCCAACCCCAATCCATCTGTGTCAGGCCGGGGCGGCGCCCGGAGCCAGCCCGGATGGCCAGACGGGCACTGAGGACATCCAGGGCCGTCCCCAAGGACAGGGCCAGCCGGGGTCACGGTCCCATCCCGCGGGCTGAGGTCACCTGTTTGTCACCGGGCACAAAGGAACACTTTTATCCCTGTCCCCCGGCTTCGGGAGGGACGCGAGGGAGCCCCGGCGAGGCTGGGGGGGAGCGCGGAGCTCCGGCAGCCGCTCCGGGCGGGATCAGCGCGGGCTGTCACCAGCCGTGACATTTCCAGCTGGAACAGCGCCTGCCTGCCAAGGCCAGCCTGTTCAGCCCCGATTTAATGCGCAGGACCCTCCGACGAGCCAGGCGCAGGCAGGAGCCGGCAGCTCGGCCGCGGCTGCCAAGGGCTCATTAGTGTCAGGGGCTCCGGGACGTGATTCAGCGGCCGAGCCCTGCCCCGGCCCCGCCAGAGATCGATAAACCAATTACGGAGGCAAAGAACGGCGGGGCCAGCAGGGGAGGGCGGGGAGGGAGGGAAGGAGGAACCGGCTGTGGGGAGGTCTGGAAGGGGCAGGAGCCGGAGCGGGGTGCGGAGGGGAGACCCCCGGGGGTGCAGAGAGCGCTGGATCCCGGGGGGTGTAGATGCTGCCCTGGATCCCACGGGGATGTGCCAGGGATCCCACGGGGATGTGCCCTGGATCCCGGGGTGTAGATGTTGCCCAGGATCCTGGCAGGTCCAAATGCTGCCCTGGATCCCTAGGGATCTGAATGCTGCCCTGGATCTCGGGGTGTGGACGCTGCCCTAAATCCCACGGGGATGCTGCCATGGATCCCAGGGGATCGGGATGCTGCCTTGGATCCCACAGGGATGCTACCTTGGATCCCAGCAGGGTCTGGATGCTGCCCTGGATCTCAGGGTGTGGATGCTGCCCTGTAACCGGAAGGTCCAGATGCTGCCCTGGATCCCTGGGGATCTGGATGCGGCTCTGGATCCAGCAGGTCCGGGTGCTGCCCTGGATCTCAGGGTCTGGATGCTGCCCTGGATCCCACGGGGATGCTGCCCTAGATCCAGGCAGGTCCGTTTGCTGCCCTGGATCCCGGCAGGTCCGTTTGCTGCCCCGGGTCCGGATGTGCCCTGGGCGCAGGTGAAGGCGCCAGCGCCTCTCTCCCGCCATCCATCAGCGCCGCAGACGCTCCCGATTAGATCTGGCAGCCACCAGCCGGGCCCTGCCGCGCCTCGGGGTGCGGGGACACGGCCCAGACTGTTTGTCTGGTTAATTAGCGGCGAGAGGAGCCTCCCCCCAGCCCGGGCATCCCTGAACCGCAGCCAGGCCGCCTCCAGGCAGGATCAGCAGCGCAGCCGAAGCCACCCGGGGCTGGAGCTGGGAAAAGGCAGGGAAAGGGCAGTGCCAGCCCCAGCGTCCCCGGGACACAAACAGCGCGGTGTGCCTGTGCTGGCCTTGTCCCCGCGGCCGCAGGGACAGCGGGGTCCCTCTGAGGGCATGGCAGAGCTGCTCTCTGCAGAGAGAGATCCTCATCTCCGAGAGATCCCCAAATCCTTCCCCTCCTGCAGCCGGGGAGCAGCCGCTGCACCCCCGCACAGCCCAGCCCAACACTGCATTCCTGCAAAACTCCGCGGATCTCCATCCATGGATCCGGGAGAAAGGGCAGCTCACCCTACCCCTCCCTTGGCATGGCAGCCCCAGCTCCTTACAACACTCCCTTCCAGGACAGAGGTCGGCAGCGCTGATTCCCACCGGGACCCTTGTGGAGCAGCTGGGAATGGATGGCAGAAACTCGGGCGGGCTTTGGAAGCCTCTCTGTGTCACGTCAGCCCCGTGCCCCTCTCGCAGGGGTTGTTTTGGCCCTGTGGGAAGGGGCTGAGCGTTCCTCCTCTCTCCAGCCCCGCTTTTCAGCGCCGGGGATGCTTCCCAGGCAAAAGGACAAAGAGGAGTTGATTCTGCCAGCACCAAACCAGCTGCTGGGGCAGCGTCCCTCCGAACCAGGGACCACCCAGAGACGCAGAGCAGACTCTGCTTTAATTCAGCCCCAAAACTAGACAGAATTTAAAAAAAAAAATCCTTTCAAAAGGCTCACGGATGGCTTCCCGCCTCAGCCAGCTCCTGGATGGAGATCAGCTCCGATCAGCTCCTCAATACCCACTGGGCCATCATCTCATTAATTTTATGGGGTTTTTAATGAAGATCAGATCTGCGTTCAGCCAGGCTGAACTGGCTGGCTTCCCCCAGCTCCCCGGGCCCGGCTTCCCGATGGGGTGGAAGGGAAAGGCGGGGAGAGGCTGGAGCCCCGAAGCACCCCGGGATCCCTGTGCTCCCCCTGGATTCTGTTCGGGCTGGGGCGCTGTCGCTGCCAGGGTTTGGTGGCCGAGGAGCCCAGGGGAGGGACGTGGAGGGGAGAAATTCAAGGAGGCAGCGCTGGGGATGCTCGCAGCGAGGCTGCTCCGGCTGCTCCGGCTGCTCCGTGCTCCTCCTGCCCAAAGGGCACGGTCAGGACATCGCTCCCGGGCACAGGAACCAGCCAGGAGAGGATGGAACAGCTCTGGAGAGGTCACAAGGCACCAAACCCCTCTCCTGGGCTGTTCTCCCTCCTCCCCTGCGCGGGGCAGCCACGCAGGGACAGCCCAGAGATCCGGCCCCGCTCACACCGGCCGAGCCGCTCCTCCCTCCCCTGCCGCTATCACCGGGACATTAATTCCCGCATCATCCTCAGCAGAAGCAGCTTTTTCCTGCCTCCTAAAGATTAATGAGGCTGATAACGACTCTGCCGCTGCTCCGGGACCTGATGGCTTTAGATCCGCCTTGGGAAGGGGATGGCGAAGTGAACACGAGGAGCTCCCGGCCGCCCTCGGCGGCGTCAGCGCGGGGCTCTTTGTTCGCAGCCACTCTTAATTTCCTGCTCTCCATTGTCTCCTGGACAAGCCATGGAAAGAGGGGCAGGAGTAGAGATAATTTAATTGCTCTCAAGATCCCAAACAAAGCCGAGCAGACGTTATCTGCCCCAAACCTCTCCTCTTTGGGCTTCCTCCTCCCGGGAGAGGCGGTGGCAGGAGCCACCTGCACTGCACAAACTCTCAGAAACCCCAAATATTTCGGCATCACCTTCCGACCTCTCCCAGACGGGAGGAGCAGCAAGGACCTGCCTTGGCTTGGCTGTGGAGGGAAGATGCAAATTCCTGGGGCCAAGGCAGCGTCCCAAGGAGACTTTGGGGCTCCCAGGAGCCTCTTGGGCCACCTTCCACTGGGGTCACAGCATGGCCACCGCGCTGCCATCTCCCTGTCCCTGCTGGTGGCTTTGCAGGAGCTGAGGCCAGGGCTAGAAACAAAATGTTGCTGGACAGTGGCGGGGTGGCAGGGCTGGAGGCACGGTGGGCATGGCAGGAGACGGAACGCAGGCAGGGTGGGCACAGCAGAGCAGAGCGGGCAGGGTGGGGAAGGTGGGCACGGCAGGGTGGGCACGGCAGGGTGGGACAGGGACAGGGGGGGATGTATGGGGAAGGTGGGCACGGCCCGGTGGGCACGGCACGGTGGGACGGGGGGATGTGTGGGGAAGGTGGGCACGGCAGGGTGGGCACGGCACGGTGGGCACGGCACGGTGGGCACGGCACGGTGGGCAGCCCGGGGCGCTGCGGGCTGTCCCCGCCCCGGCCCCGCAGAGCCGCCCCGCGCGGGGCGGGGCGCAGCCGGTGCGCTGGTCCAGCGGCGGAGCCGCGCCGGGAGCGGGTGCGCGGAGCCGTGCGGAGCCGGGCGGTGCGGAACCGAGCGCAGCCCAGCGGGGCAGCGGCGCTGCCGGCGCCTCCCCGGTGCCCGCCGGGCAGGGCAGGGCCGGGCCGGGCGGAGGCGGGAGCAGGTGAGCGGCGGGGCAGCACCGCCCGGTGCCCTCTGCGGCGGAGAGACGGGGCCGCGGGTGGGGGGCTCCCCGCAGCCAGTTCGTCGCCCACCGGAGCCGCCCGGGCTCGGTGTGCCGGTGGCGGCTGGGAGGGAAGCGGCTGCAGCCGCCGAACGGCCGGGAGAGGAGGAGGGTTTCCCCCGGCGCTCGGCGCTCCCGGGCATCAGTCGCACCCACCGGGAGGCACCGAGCGTTGGATTTGTGGAGTCGTAAAGGCTCCGGGATCGCCGGAGCCAGGAGGAGCTGCGGCGTGCTCGGGCAGGCTGCTCCGGGAGGGGACACGGCGAGGTGGGTTGGGAACCCCCCCTGCAGGGAGCCTCTCTCCCGCTGACCCTGGCAGCAGGATGGACAGATCCTCCCCGGGAATCCCTTCCTTCCTATTTACTCCCCGATTTCTAGAATCTTCTCCTCTCTCCCCAGGGCCGGGGACGATGACATCTCGGCTCCTGTGAGCTGGCAGCGCCCAGGGAGCGGCGGAGCCATGGAGCCCGAGGACGAGCCACCCAACGCCACCGCCTTCTGGTTCTCCCCGGCGTCCCCCTTCGACAACTTCTCCCTGGAGGCGCCCGCCAACGCCTCCCAGAACGCCACGGGCCAGCACTTCGACCTGACCAGCAACGCCATCCTCACCTTCATCTACTTCGTGGTGTGCATCGTGGGGCTGTGCGGGAACACGCTGGTCATCTACGTCATCCTCCGCTACGCCAAGATGAAAACCATCACCAACATCTACATCCTCAACCTGGCCATCGCCGACGAGCTCTTCATGCTCGGGCTGCCCTTCCTGGCCATGCAGGTGGCCCTGGTGCACTGGCCCTTCGGCAAAGCCCTCTGCAGGATCGTCATGACGGTGGACGGCATCAACCAGTTCACCAGCATCTTCTGCCTGACGGTGATGAGCGTCGACCGGTACCTGGCTGTGGTCCACCCCATCAAATCTGCCAAGTGGAGGCGGCCCAGGACAGCCAAAATGATCAACGTGGCCGTTTGGGGCGTCTCCCTGCTGGTGATCATGCCCATCATGATTTACGCCGGGGTGCAGCACAACCACGGCAGGAGTAGCTGCACCATCATCTGGCCGGGAGAGTCGGGTGCCTGGTACACGGGGTTCATCATCTACGCCTTCATCCTGGGCTTCCTGGTGCCTCTCACCATCATCTGCCTCTGCTACCTGTTCATCATCATCAAAGTCAAGTCCTCGGGCATCAGGGTGGGCTCCTCCAAGAGGAAAAAGTCGGAGAAGAAAGTCACCAGGATGGTGTCCATCGTGGTGGCCGTCTTCATCTTCTGCTGGCTGCCCTTCTACATCTTCAACGTCTCCTCCGTGTCCGTCATGATCGTGCCCACGCCCGTGCTCAAGGGCATGTTCGACTTCGTGGTGGTGCTCAGCTACGCCAACAGCTGCGCCAACCCCATCCTCTACGCCTTCCTGTCCGACAACTTCAAGAAGAGCTTTCAGAACGTCCTGTGCCTGGTCAAGGTCAGCGGCATGGACGAGGCCGACCGCAGCGACAGCAAGCAGGACAAATCCCGCCTCAACGAGACCACGGAGACGCAGAGGACCCTGCTCAACGGGGACCTGCAGACCAGCATCTGAGGGGACGGCGGGGGTTTGTCCCGCCTGCGCCCCGCCTCTCCCCAAGGCGGGGGTGGCACCGCGGGGTCAGGGCAGGAACGCCACCTGAGCACCCGACGGCCTCGGGGTTCTCTGCTGGGCTCCTCTCCGCTGGGCTGGCTTTGAGCGCTGGGTCTGGAGGAGCTGCCTCGCCAGGAAAACAAAGACAGCCGAGGGCGACGCGGCGCATTTCGACACCAAAGTGCCACCGCGGGCACAGGTACGGCCGGCGTGGCTCTGCTGGGTCCCCAGTGCCACTCTCGGGGCCGGCTGGCTTTGGGGCTCTGCCCCACAGAGCGGGTGGGGGCACCTGGACACGCAGGGGGACTCAGGAGGCCACAGGTGTGTGACAACGCGGGGACGCAGCGAGCCGGTGGGAGCTCCCGGCTCCCGAGGAGACCTGGATGTTTGGGATTGCGTTTTTCCGGGGTTATTCCTCACTCCCCGTGCCGTGTGACTGCCGCAGCCGCCCTGCCCGGAGGGGACACGCCAGCACGGAGGTGACACCCCCGCGGCAAGCAGCTCTGCCCCCGCAACAGCCCCTCCGACCCCACCCTGCCTCCTGCAGCCCTGCCACGTCCCGCTGCTGCTGAGCCCTTTCCCTGCCCGCAGATTTTCTCCCGGGATGGAGAATTTCCCCCCTTTTCCCTCCCCGGGAGCCGCTGCCCCTCCCAGCGCCCGCATCTGCCGGGATCGCCGCTCCGGGCACCCGCGGCACCGGCGCTCCGCTCCCTGCTGGGAAATCCTTGGAAGTGTTTCAGCAGCTGGAGAAGCCTGGCACGGGCACCCCGCGCTGCCGACGGCTCCCGCACCCGCCTGGGATCGGGGTTTGGCTGGAGGATCTCTGGGGTGACACCTCCCTGCTCCTTCCAGGCAAGTCACGCCGGAGGCAGCGGGGATGCAGGGGTTGGGGACAGGAAGGGGGTGCTGGGGGCTCGGTCCCCACCCTTGTCCGAGCCGCAGGGACCGGGCAGAGCAGACAGCGGGGCTGGGGATGAGGAAGGGCAGGGCAGCAGGGATCCATCCCCCGGGATCCTGCACTGTGTGAGGGGTGGCGGGGCTGGCCCCGCACCCGCCCTATTTGGCTTCCCAAGATTGTCCCGAAGCGCTCGGCTCTGTCCCTGTGCCTGTCCCTGGCTGCCCTCCCAGCTCAGCATCACCCGGGGCTCTTTTGCCCTGACCCCCTAGCCCAGCCCCTCCTCGGCCAGCGCAGCGGAGCTGGGGGAAAGCCCAGGGGAGAGGGACAAGTGCCGGCTTCCTGCCGGAGCCCCGGAGCAGCCGCTGTGCCGGAGGCCGCGTCTGTTCACAGGCCCCCGTTCCGGGGCTGAGCCGTGGGAATGCGGGGGTTTGATGGAGAGAACAGCCGGGGCTTGGTCACGCTGCCCTGTCACAGCCCAGCCTGGTGTCACCATCACCAGTGGGCACGGAGCCCTCGCTGGCAGCACAAACTGTGGCGGGGGGGCTGAGCACGAGGTGCCACCTGCTCTGGGTGCCACCTGCCCTGGGTGCCACCTGCCCTGGGTGCCACCTGTTTTGGTGCCACCTGCTTTGGGTGCCACCTGCCCTGGGTGCCACCTACCTTGGGTGCC
Organism: Acrocephalus arundinaceus; assembly: GCA_021534815.1. Lineage (NCBI taxonomy): Eukaryota > Metazoa > Chordata > Aves > Passeriformes > Sylviidae > Acrocephalus > Acrocephalus arundinaceus. The sequence continues at coordinate 10,760,152 of JAJEOU010002598.1, forward strand.
ACCTACCTTGGGTGCCACCTGCTTTGGGTGCCACCTGCCCTGGGTGCCACCTGCCCTGGGTGCCACCTACCTTGGGTGCCACCTGCTTTGGGTGCCACCTGCCTTGGGTGCCACCTGCCCTGGGTGCCGCTTGCTCAGCCACGCACCCACAGGCCGTGCTCCGTCCGAGAGCAGCAGCTCTGGCAGAAGTTTCCCCACGGCTGTGCCCAATCCCAGCCCGGGGCATCCCACTCTGCTGTGCCAGCCCTGCCAGTCCCCAAAAAGGGCTCAGTGCCAGGCTGGGTACGCGCTCCTGGCTCTGCTGACACGGCCCAGGCATTTACCGCAAGACAAAGCGGAGCCGTGTCAGCAATTGTTTGCTTTTAACTCTTTCCTGCTCCTCGGAGGAGCAGCGCCAGCGTTCAGGTGTTGGTGGGCGCCGTGTGGCACCTCGCTGTCCCCTGGCTGTCCCCTGGCTGGGCACCGAGCACAGCCCGGGCGCGGGGAGCGGGGCTGACCCTGCGGGGCGGTTCCCCGGTGACGCTGCAGGGATGAAAGCACCGGCAGCAGGTCAGGGCAGGGTGAAACGCTGCCCGGGGAGCGGGGCCGGGAGCGGGGCCGGGCGGAGGCTGTGCTAAGGCTGGGTGGCACAGCCGCAGCGATGCGTCAGAGCAGCCGTGGGCACTCCAAGCGGGAGGGAATCATCTCTGCGCGGGGAGGGGATGTGTGGAGCCCCCGGCACTCACCTGCAGCCAGGCCAAACCCGGGTTTGTCGGTGTCTGGCTCCGTCCCAGCCGTGTCCGTGCAAGCCCTGCCGCCAAAATCCCGGTGGATGATGAGGGGACACCTGTTCCCGGCTGTATCCCCGCAGGAGCCTCCAGCTGGGAGCACGCTCCCTCTGCGCTCGTTTGATGTGGAAATACAGAAATCCTGGGAATTCCCAGCCCTGGGGAGGAGCCGTGGCTGGGTCAGCTTTGTCCTGGCAGTGACACCTCTGGGTGCTCAGAGCTGTGACATGAAATGTGTCCCTGCTTTGCACCCAGGGGATAACGGGGCTGCAGGTGAGGGATGAGGGGTGTGGGGTGCTGCCACCAACATCCCAAAGGCCACCAAGGTGAGATGCAACAGGGCAGGGGCACGAGGTGGCTCCTGGGGGCTGCCAGGGCTCTCCTTGGCCACCTCACTGAGATAAAAGGGACAGGAAAGCAAAATGTGCTGCCTTGGAGTGCTGGGAGGGAGCTGCAGCCACGGCCCAACAGCGGCTGTAAAACCAGCAAAATAAAACCTTGTGCTGTTCATTGCTGACTAATAAACATCAGCCCCGCTGCTGCTGCTGCCCGTAACGAAGTTTCCCTTCCCAGCCACTTGATTTTATATGGAACTTGACCTCAGATTGGATCTGCTCTGCAAAGCCTCGCAGGGCTGCTGGCGGCGGGATGAGAAATCTCTGCCGGTGATTGCAGAGCCAAGAGACTGAGCCTGCAAGTGCTTCACACGCAGCCTGGCCCTGGGCAGCAGGGATTAGTGACAGCTCCTGCCTGGAGAGGCAGGAAGGGCTTTTCCTAGCTCTGAGGTGATGGGAAGCACGGATCAGGGTGTGCCACAAGCTCCCCAGGATGCCTGGAGCAGGGATCTGGCCCCTGGGAGCTGGGTCACTCCAGTCCCAGCGTGGCCTCCCCAAAGCCTGTGGGAACCAATTCCCTTTTTCCTCCTCATCACCAGTTCCCCAGTGAGGCTGAGGGGTGTCTGCACAGCTCCCAACCCCACAGGATCCATGGAGACATCCCTGCTGTCCCCTTCCTCAGCCCTCATGTGGGGCTGGGCTGGGCTGGCCCCATGTCCCCCTCGGTCCCAGCCTGGCTCCGGGCACTGTGGTGGCCAATGTCCCACTGTGCTCCAGAGCCAAATCCTGCTGGGGTGGGCAGGAGAGGCTGGGGCTGCACCCGGAGCATCTCTGCAGCTCCTTGTGTGGGCTCCAGTGCTGCCTTGCACTGAAATAATCTCCTGAACTGCACTGCCGTGTCTCGGAGGGTTTCCCCACCCTGTCACGATGGGAAGAGCCTTTTCTTTGTGGGAGACTCCACCGAGAGCTCCCTCCCCTCCCAGAGCTGCCCAGGGCGCCCATCCAGCTCCATCCCAGGCCAGGAGAGCTCCCAGCCTCGGAGGCCTTGCTGTGAACAATCCCAAACTGCTCAGGGAGAGTCTCCATCCCCCCATGGCTGCTCCAAGGGGGAATCACCAGCGAGACACGAGCAAAGGACACAGGAGATCCCAAAAATGCCGAGTCTGGAACAGGACCTGCTGCTTTCCAGCCCCAGGGCACCTCTGCCCTTCCCTGCCAGCCTCTGACACCCAGCCTGGCATATCCTGAGGGATTTCAGCTCCACTCCCTGGTTGCTCCAGGACTTGGACTGTGAAAAGCCAGGGCAGGACAGCCGGACTGGGAGGATCCTCCTGCAGCCGTGCCCCAACCAGGAGACGCCGAGGGATGCAAAGCCTGGCCACTCCATCCATCCCTCCATCCTTCATCCCTCCATCCCTCCATCCATCCCACCCACGCTGTGTCTGGGAGGAGGGCTGGGATGGCTGACTGTAAATAGATGTAAATTGTACATACTGGATGTGCCCAGGGGGTTTCTGTTCACTGGCACAGCCCCACCGGGGGACCTTGGCTCCTCCTCACCCTCCCTGTGTGTGCCACGGGGTTGGTGGCACCGTGCACGAGCCAGGAGGGACACAGAGGCTGCTGCCACTCTGCCAGGTGACTCTGCAGGGCTGGGGAGGTGAAGTGAGGTCTGTCTATTCCCTGCAGAGACCCAGAGCCCCCAGCAGCACCGTCCATCCCCCGTGTCCGTGGCTGTGCTCTGTCAGTGTCAGGACATGTCCCTGCTCCCAGCCCTGTTTTCCTCCCCAGTATCATTCTTCAGTGTCCCGGTGTGGGACTGAGCCTTCCTGCAGTGAAGGCTCCCGACTGCCACGGTCTGTGCCACGGGGAGGGGGCTGTGGATGGTGTGGGAGGGAAATAAAAGAGTTTTCCTACATTTTCTGTTTGTTTGTGCGTGTTGGAGCTGGGGGGGAGCAGCGGGATGTGAGCCAGGCTTGGGCACCTCCCTGGGAGAGCATCCCAGAATTGTTCAGGTTGGAAAAGCCCTCAAAGATCAACGAGTCCAACCTTGGCACCACCGACCCTGTCCCCAAGTGCCACATCCACATTTAAATCCAATGGGGACTCCACCTTGAGCACTTCCAGATCCTGACAGCCTTTTCCATGAAGAAATTCCTCCTGATGTCCAGCCTGGCCCTGCCCCGGCACTATTTGAGGCAGTTCCCTCTTGTCCTGCCCCTGGGAGCAGAGTTTATCAACTCCTATAAACAGAAAGTTTGGCTCTGGGCAGCCGTGCAGCCCAGCAGCACCAACACCGTGCACACAAATAAACCAAATCACTCCAAAACACCTGTGATGCTTTTTCTTCCCGTCGCAATTTCCAACACGAACGGGGGTTGTGGGATTTGAATACAACAACCTCACACCCACATACTTGGAGCAGCATCTCCCATGGAGCTGAATCCTGCCTGTGGATCTGCCTCTCCTTCGGGCTGAAAGGGACCTTAAAGCTCCATCCCCTTCCAGCCCATCCTGCATGGATTTGGGGGGAATATCCCGGTGCTCAGAGCGGTGTTTTTGGAATGCCCCAGCCCTGCTCGAACCAAGCTCCCCTACCCCAAAGGGCCCTGAGGACAAAACCTCCCGGGGTGTGTGGAGTGACAGCGGCACCCGCAGGCCGCGGAGCCCGACCCGTTTCCATGGGAAACGGGGAAGAAAAAGAAAACGCAATTAAATAAATAAACAGACGAAATAAAATAAATAAAGCGGCGGTTTCGCCCTCTGGCAGCGTCGCCGTGGCAACGCGGCAGTGCCCGGCACAAAGATGGCGGCGGCGCTGCCATGGCAACGGTACCGGGGCGGGGCTGTGCCAGGCACAAATATGGCGGCGGTGTCATGGCAACGGCACCGGGGCGGGGGCTGTGCCAGGCACAAAGATGGCGGCGCTGCCATGGCAACGGCACTGGGGCGGGGGCTGTGCCAGGCACAAAGATGGCGGCAGTGCCACGGCAACGGCACCGGGGAGGGGCTGTGCCAGGCGGCGCTGCCATGGCAACGGCACTCGGGTGTGGTTGTGCCCGATACAAAGATGGCGGTGCTGCCATGGCAACGGCACCCCGGTGCGCCCGTGCCCGGCGCAAAGATGGCGGCGCCGCCCCACGGTGGCACCCGGAAGCTCCGTCCCCTTCCCGTGCCCAAGATGGCGGCGGCGGCCCCGCCGGCTCGGCCCGGACCAGGTGTCGGTGCGGCGGCGGCGGCGATGGCGGCTCGCGGTGCCGAGGCCGAGGCGCTGTTCGAGGCGCACACGGCGGCCGAGCTGCGGGCGGTGGAGCGGCGGCTGCGCGCCGGCATCGAGCAGAAGCGGGAGGAGCTGCGGCAGATGGTGGGGGAGCGCTACCGAGACCTCATCGAGGCGGCCGACACCATCGCCGAGATGCGGCGGAGCTCCGAGCGCCTGCTGGGCGCCGTGCGGGGGCTGCAGCGCGGCGGGGCGGCCCGGCCCGGGCCCGCCGGCACGGTGAGGGGCAGCGGGGCGGCCACTGAGTCCCTCTACCCCCCTTCCACCCATTCTTTTTCCCCCACTCCATCTCCCTCCCTGGCCCCTTCTCCCCCTTCTCGCCCCCTTTCCCACCTTCTTCTCCTCCCCATCCCTTCTTCTCGCCACTCATCCCGTGTTCTTCCTTCTATCTCTTCGCTCATCACCTCTTTCTCCTCTTTTATCCCTATTCTCTCATCCCCTCTTCCTCCTCTTTTATCTCTGTTCTCTCATCCCCTCCTTCTCCTTTTATCTCTATTCTTCATCCCCTTTCTCCTCTTTTATCTCTGTTTTCTCATCCCCTTTTTCTCCTCTTTTATCTTTATTCTTCATCCCCTCTTTTATCTCTCTTCTCTCATCCCCTCTTTCTCCTCTTTTATCCCTATTCCCTCATCCCCTCATGCTCCTGTGTCCCCTGTGTGCCCCGTGCAGGTTCGCCCAGCAGCTCACCAGAGTTTCTACGGGGCGGCGGCGCAGCTGAAGCTGCTGCTGGAGGTTCCCGAGCAGGTCTGGGGGGCGGTGGAGGGCGGCCGGTACCTGCCCGCGGCCCGGCTCCACCTGCTGGGGGCTCACCTGCGCCGGCAGCTCCAGCTGGACACCCCCCGAGCCCGCTGCAGCCCCATCCTCGCCCGCTTCCCCATCCTGCTGCGGCAAGTGGCGGCTGCCAGCCACCTCAGGTGCGCCGGGAATGGGGTGTGGGGAGGGCTGGGTGAGGTGGGGAGGGCTGGGTGAGGTTCTGGCACAGCTTACCCTGAGAAATTTTGGCTGTTGCATCCCTGGAAGTGTCCCAGTGCCCCTTTCTGGAAGCTGGATGAAACTTGGAGCAGCCTGGTCTAGGGGTTTGGAACTGCTTGATCCTAAAGTTCCCTCCTGACCCAAACTGTTCCCTGTCAGCAGGACCCACTCAGGCACAGCCCAGGGAAGGCAGGATGGAAATCAGCTGCAGTGAGGTGGGAGAATTTTAATCCTGTCCCAAGAGGCTCTGCCTGAGGCAGCTGCACCTGGATCTCTCAGGAAAGCCACTGGCAGGATCTCTGGGCTGTGTGAGGTGTCCAAGCTGGGAGCACAATGCTCCAGGAATGCCCCTGGAAAGCCAGCAGGCAGGGAAAGAGGATGTGAGGGAATATCAGGCACATCCTGGGGTCTGCAGCTGACAGGGACCAGGGGGATCCATCAGGTGACAGGGATTTAGGGAGATCCATTCCAACCCGAACCATTCCATGAGCCTGGGACAAAAAACATCTCACCGGTCCTGTAATACCCAGATATAAAGTGGGACAGTCTGGAAAAAGTGACACTTTGGCCGTCGCCACACGAGCCCAGCTGCGTGTGTGGCTCAGGCAGTGACTCCCAGCTGGTTCCTGTGGCAGATCCACCATCCTGCAGGAGAGCAAGGCCCTGCTGCGCTGCCGCACGGGCTCGGACCAGGCGGTGGCAGAAGCCCTGTGTGCCATCATGCTGCTGGAGGACAGCTCCCCACGCCAGGCCCTGGCTGATTTCCTGCTGGCCAGGAAACTGGCCATCCAGCAGCTGCTCAACCAGCCACACCACGGTCAGTGCCACGGGGCTGCTCCTTGGGGAGCTCGGGGTCAGCCTTTCCTTCACCTGCTCCTGCTCCTGCAGCAGGGATGGGTGATTCCCATAAATCTCACAGTGGTGGGGACTCTGCAAATAGCACAAAAATTAACAGTTCTCAGGGGCTTAGGCCAAGCCCACCTGTAATGGGGAAGCAGGTGGGCCATGAGGCTGAGTCCTTTGCCCTCCAGCCCTTCATGGAAGGGAGCACAGGCTTGGGAACACAGTGCCACTGGCCTGTGTTGAAGGGCTGCCCTGGCTCAGAGTCACCCCTCTGCAGGTGCAGGTATCAAAGCCCAGGTGTGTTCCCTGATGGAGCTGCTCACCACCACGCTGTACCAGGCCCACGCTCTCTTCTACACCATGCCCGAGGGGATGGCCCCAGACCCAGCCCTGCCCTGTGGATTGCTCTTCTCCACCCTGGAGAGCACCACGGGCCAGAACCCCGCAGGTGAGCCCTGCACCTGCCCTGTGTGCGGGCAGGAGGGTGCCCTGTGCCGGGCTGATCCCTGGCTGTGATTCCAGGCAGAGGAGGGGTGCTGGAGGAGGATCTGAAGCTCAGCAGCTGGTTCAAGTACCTGCCTGAGTCTGTGGTGGAATTCCAGCCGGCCCTGCGGACCCTGGCACACCCCATCAGCCAGGAGTACCTCAGGGAGACCCTGCAGCAGTGGATCAACATGTGAGTGGGACAAGGCAATCCCAGCCTGGCTGACTTCCTCCTCATCCTCCTCATCCTTCACCCTCATTTAAGCAGCCAGAGGCAGCACAGGGCACCCTGTGCCAGGCCCTCACCCCCCTCACCACAGTGAAACTTTGCCTGCAGGTGCAGTGATGACATCAGGACAGGGGTCAGGACCCTGCTGGTGTATGTGAAGAGCATGAAGGGGCTGGCAGGGATCCGTGACGCCGTGTGGGAGCTGCTGTCCAGCGAGTCCAGCAGCCACAACTGGGAGGCCGTGTGCCGGCGCCTGCTGGACAGGCCTGTGTCCCTCTGGGAGGAGCTGCTGCAGCAGCTCTTCCTGGACAGGCTGCAGGTGGGTGCTGTGCTGTGGGGAGCCTTGCTCTGCACCCCCAGTTGTTGTCTCAGCCACCCCACAGCGCACTGAGGGTGTGTTTAAGCAGCACACTGAAATTGGTTTTTCTTCTGGTTCTGTTGCAGACTCTGACCAAAGAAGGCTTCGACTCCATTTCGAGCAGCTCCAAGCAGCTGCTGGCTGTGGCCTTGCAGGAATTGGAGGTGAAAAGCGGCAGCGGTGCCCTGAGCAAGCAGCTGCAGCTGGAACACAACGTGGCGCTGTTCCTGTGGTCGGAGAGCCCCGGGGACCTGCCCGGGGACACGGCGTGGGTCAGCGTGGGGCAGCGCGGGCCCTTCGCCAGGAGCGGGCTGGCCATGAAGGCGCAGGCGCTCACTCCGTGCGTGCAGAGCTTCTGCTCCACGCTGGACTCCAAGCTGAAGGCCAGGCTGGAGGATGTCCTGTCCTACCTCCCCGGGGATGACTCTGTCCCCAAGGAGGCCACGGTGCCACCGCGCTCTGCCTTCGATCGCTTTGCCGACGCCGGCACCGTGCAGGGGCTGCTGCGCGAGCGCTGCGTCGCCTGCATCCAGCACCTCCTGGGCTGCATCAGGGAGCAGCTCCAGAGTGGCCAGAGCCAGCTGGACACCCCTGAGGACACCAAGCTCAACGCCGTGCTCTTCATGGCGAGGCTGTGCCAGGCCCTGCCCGAGCTGTGCCCTCACCTGCAGCGCTGCGTGCTGGGCCAGGCGGGCAGCGCCGAGCCAGTGCTCAAGGAACTGCGCTCTGCCAAGAAGCTGGGCAAGGGCAAAGCCCAGGAAGTGTCCCCCGAGCTGGCCAGGTGGCAGGGGGTGAAGGCAGAGCTCCTGCAGCAGAGCTTGTTGGCTTATCAGCTCTGGAGTTCAGCTGTCACCAAAGTAAGGAGCTGTTTCCCTCCTCAGAGATGCTTTCTGGGGAGGGGTTCCCTTGCTGGGGCTGCCGAGTGCTCCCTGTGCTGCTGCCCGGTCAGAGGGGTGGCTCTGGTGGGGTGGAGTCCATGAGATTCACTTTGGGAGGTGCAGGGTGCAGCAGGGCACAGGCAGGGTGGGCTGGCTGGCCTTGGTCCTGTTAGAACTGCCCTGTGATTGAGGCTTTCATTTTTGTGCTCCAGGGTCTGGTTCAGTGCTTCACCCACACGCTGCTGCTCGACACAGCTGGGTCTGTCCTGGCCACGGCCACCAACTGGGATGAGACTGAAATCCAGGAGGAGACCGAGTCTGGGAGCAGTGTGACATCAAAGATCCGGCTGCCCGTGCAGGTATGAGGAGCAGCCTGTGGGAGGAGCTGTTCAGAACCACTTGCTGAGCTGCTGGGGAGGTTGTTTGGTGTCACCAGCAGAGGACAAACACTCTGCTGCTCTCTGAGATACCTCGTGAGGACAGAGGTCAGAGGAAGGAAATAGGTCATTGTCACTGTTTATCTCTGTGAGTGAGGTTGGCCCACATCCTGTAAAACTGAGCCAGAGGAGGACTTAGGCCTGATTTAAACACAGAGGTCTCAGAGGAGAGATTCCATGGAAGTTGGATGCATTGAAGGACAGGGCTGCAGCAGTGGGACTGTGGAATCCTGAGGGAACTGAGGCTGTGGCTTCCCAAAGGTGTGGTGGTGGCACAGGAAGGAGCTCACAGGGACAGAGCAGCTGGCAGGGGGAGGAGGGCCAGGCCTGGAGTGAGTTCTGTTTGCACAGCACAGGAGGGGCTGGACAGGGAAATGCAGTGAACCTTATCCAGTGAATTTGACTATCTGAGGGGAAAAAGCAGCTGTATGAGAATTCAGGAGGCCCAGGAGATGAGGGAGGAACAGCCCCAGGGAGTGGGTGGCAGAGCAGGGTCTGGGGTGACAAAAGATGCACAAGCAATTCTCTGCTCACTGCACTCAGTGTCTGGTAAAGTCTTTTGGGGACTTTGGGATCTGCTGTAACCCAAAATTTGGGCTGTCAGCAAACCAGACCCTGTGAGAAGCCTGAGCCAAGCTGTGGGGCAGAGCTCTGTGGCTGCTGAGGAAGGGGGACCCTCCTACCACCCATCTGAAGGCATGTGGAAGGGAATGGAGCTTACAGAGCAACTGCAAATAAACTCTGTTCTCCCGCCCAGCCCTCGTGGCACGTGCAGTGCCTCCTGTTCAGCCTGTGCCAGGAGCTGAACAGGGTTGGTGGTCACACCCTGCCCAAGGTCACGCTGCAGGAGCTGCTGAGGAGCTGCATGGCCGAGGTGCTGGCTGCCTATGAAAAGCTGGTGCAGCAGAAGCAGGAGAAGGTACCTGGGTGTGGGATGGGAGCGTGGCTGGGAATGCAGGGGCACATGCAGCTCCTGGGACACAGAATGCCTGTCTGTGACAGCTGGAAAGAGACACCCTAAAACTCACCCTGCCCCCCAAAATTGGGGCAGAAGGGGAGCAGACACCAGAGTTCACACTCTGGTTGTGCCCTGGGGTTGGTGTTCTCAAATCTTCCCCCTTGGCAGCCTCCCCTGTGCCAGGGAGGAGCCCCATTCCTGCCTGTCCCGTTTGCAGAGGCCGGACAGCTTCCCCCTGACCCAGAGCAGGGCTCTGCAGTTACTCTATGACCTGAGGTACCTCAGCATCATCCTGACAGCCAAGAGCGAGGACACAAAACCCAGCAGGATCAAGCAGGACTCTGGGTATGGCACATTCTGGGGTTCAGTGCTTTGGGGGGCCCTAAAGCTGTGCAAGCTCCAAGCTCTGACACTGCACAAACACTGAGCTCATCCTCAGAACAGAGGAGGGGTGGGGTGCTGTGCCAGGGGCTGAGGCAGTGGGCTGGCCCCCCTCCCTCAGAAAACGCCCCTGGAGACAGCAGTTAAGCTTCCAGCCAAGAGTTAAAGCCTTGGGAGTACCACGGGGAGCAGGTTCCTGCTGCTGGGGTTGTGTAAGAGTTGGAAACCCTTGGGGCAGCTGCTGTTCTACTGAGTAACTCCTGTTGTGCTCAGTCACCCCAGACAGGAAATCCCTGGCTGCTTCAGGGCTGGCATCACCAGCATGTCACCCCTGACAGAAGCCAATCTGCTCTGCCTGCAGGATTGAGAAGGTCATCGACTTCCTGGAGGGACACATCGATCCCTTCGACCTGGATGTCTTCACCCCACACCTGAACAGCAACCTGAACCGCCTGGTGCAGAGAACCTCGGTAGGGAGCAGGGCTGGAGCAGGGCTGCAGACGCCTTCAGCAGGGCAGCTGGGGTGGCTTTGAACTGCTCAATGCCTCAAGATAAGCACTGGCACTTGCTTGGAAAGGGGAAGAGTGATCAGTGCCAGCTGAAGATAAGAGGAGCTGGCTGAGCCGGCTGCACACCCCGCCTGTGGGGCTGCCTGAACTTTATCTAACAGGATTCACTGCAGCCTGTGCAACACTCATGGGGTTAAATAGTGCTGGAACAGGTCTGGGACTCAACTGTGGGAATGATTAAACACAGGAGTTAAAAGGGGGAAGGGAGAGACTTCATGTTCAAACTCAGTGTGCCAGTGAACGCACCACGTACTGCGGGGTCACCTCTGCAGGAACCCCAAATCCGAGCAGCTCCCAGTGCCTTCCAGCTTCTCTTCCCCAAATCCAAGCATCTCCTGGTGCCTTCCAACTTTTCTTCCCCAAATCCAAACCACTCCTGGTGCCTTCCAGTTTTTCTTCTCCAAATCCAAGCAGTTCCTGGTGCCTTCCAGCTTCTGTTCCCCAAATCCGAACAGCTCCTGGTGCCTTTCCAGCTTTTCTTCCCCAAATCCAGGCATCTCCTGGTGCCTTTCAGGTTCTCTTTGGCTTGCTGACTGGGACAGAGAACCAGTACACGAGCAGGAGCGGCACACTGAGCTCGCAGGAGCTCCACAACATCCTGCCCTTAGCATCCAGCCAGATCAGGTGAGGCACCCAGCTCCTCCAGGCATTCTCCTGCCTCTGGGAAGCTGCTCTGGAATCACTGCTTCCCACATTTCTTTCTTCCATTTCTTAAGGTTTGGACTTCTGCCGCTGAGCATGTCGAGCTCGAGGAAGAGCAAATCCACTGCCAGGAGCACAGAAAGAGTCCAGGTCAGTGTTTGAACTGAGCTGTAAAAACAGCAATAATTTCCCAGTATTCATTGTCCCCCCAACACTCGAGTTTGTGGGGAAAGAAGAAAGTAGCCAAAGATTATTTCACCTGATTTTTATTTCCAGTAAGATGAGTCATTACGGCAGCACAGCAGGGGATGGGGTGGATTTCTCCAGGAGCCTGCAAAGCCCCACCCTTTGCCCCTGTGGTTTTGGGGCCACTGCTGTGTGGCAGAGCAAGCAATAACCACTGCGAGGCAGGGAGGGGTTACAGGGAGGAGGGCAGAGCATCAAAGACAACTCATTAAATAGGGCTGCAGGAAAGGCTGAAGGACAGGAGGTAATGCTTGAACTCCTTTCCAGTGGGATGCTGCCCTGTAACCCCCGAGGAGGCCTGGCCAGGTACCCCAGCTGTGTGAGGAGTGTCCTGCTGCTCTCCTGGTGCTGCGCTGTAGCAGCCAATCTTTCTGTTACTCCATTTCCCCCCAGTTTAAAACATCTGCTTAGATGGAGCTCTGTGTGCTGGGTGAGAGCTAAGGAATACCTCCCTGCTGTGGGAAGCACCAATTAATGCTTCCTTTACTTACTACCAGCCCAATCTGTCCGTGGTGGTCTTGGACAAGTTGTTGAGTCTTGACAAGAGCCAAGACAAAGAAGTAAAGCCTGGTTTTACCATTGTCATTTGAGATGATATTCAATTTGCAACTCTCCTCCATTTCTCAGAGCCATTAAGGACCAGACCCAGTGGAGGGGGTGTGTAAAAGCCCAGAATTTCCCAGTAAAGGTATTCCTTACCTCTCACAGCTCAGCTGGACTAGAGCATAGAAGTGTGCAGTGATGTCTGCCTTGTTCTGTCACTCCCCTCAGCTGCTGTGCTGTGCTCAGCACACCTGTGTCCTGTGCTAGCCACACTGCCCAGGATCCCTGACAGATGCTTGCTCCTTCTTCAATGCTAAAACTCTTGTGGAGAGGTTCAAATCTGCAGTTCTCCAAGAACAGCTCCTGCAAGGGCACCAGCTGTGCTTCTACCACGCTGTGACCCCTCGCTCTGAGAGCAGCAGCCCCTGCCCTGCTGCTCAGAGGGTTTTGATGAGCGTTCAGGGGTTTTGTGAGCATTGAGTGACATCTGCCACGTGCCTGTTGCTGCCAGCAGCCCCGTGTGTGTCTGTCACTAACCCAGCCTGTGGCTCCGGCTGCCCCGCAGGAGCGGCTGTGCCCTGGTTCCACCTCGTGTTGCTGAGGGGACAGAGGGAGCCCCGGGGCTGCTGTGGTACTCAGAGTCACTTCTGTCTTTCCAAAGGGCCAGGCTGCAGCTGCTGTGCTGCCCAGAGAGGACGAGGGGGCACGGCCGGGCTCCCTGTTCCGGCAGCTCATCACCGACGACGAGGACGCGGCGGCGCCGTCCCTCTTCAAGCTGGGCTGGCTCTCGGGCATGACCAAGTGAGGCAGCAGCCAATAAATCTGCTCTGGGTGTTTTGTCTTCACTGAGATCTCTCTGTCCCCTCGGCAGGAGCGGTGACACCTCGGGGATTGTCAGTGCTTCCCATCCTCAGGCACGGCAGGGCGTGTCACGGGAAGCAGGCACAGCTGGGATTGTCCTTGTCCCTTGTCAACAGAGCTGCTCTTTCACCTCCTATCCTTACATTGTTAAAATCAAATTAAAGAAAAAATAATACCAAAACAAGCTACACGCTAACAGAAAACAAAACATTTCACAGCTGGGAAGGGGTGGTGGAGCAGGGAAAGACACCTGTGTCCTCTAGGCACCACCACCCTGCTCTGGGTGGCCCCTGCAGCACCTGCCCGACCTGTCCTGGCTCTAATTCCACATTTCCCTTCCAGTCCTGCAGCAGTGAAGCTCATGAGAGAAGACTCATCACCCTGAGCTGGGTGGGAGCTCACAGGAATAAGGACCTGCACTCACTGCTCCTATTCTCACTAACTCTGTAAATGCTCAAAAAATTATGTTGCCAAATCATTTTTTAACTAGTTTATTGAAATTAAAAAAAGACTTATAAAACTGAAGAGGAACGCTTAAGAGAACTTTACAGAAAGCAACAACTTGCTAACAAACAGTTTAGGCAGTCGATTGGAATTGGACAGTTTGCAATCCTATAACACACATGTGGACTCCTCAGTCTCCTCTCGCCACGTACTTTAGAACCACCCCAAAAAGAATCCTATAAAAATTGCTTCAAAGCCCCTTTTGCATTGCAATAGTGCAGCAAACCACAAGTAAACAATCTCCTGTTAACCTGTTATTTCAAATATAGACTGAAAAGGCAACAGGCAATTTTGTGCAATTCCATTTTAACAAACTTTGAAGTTGAAATATCAAATCTACACAGTGCTGTCCCTTCACAGAAGGCAGGGAGCTGCTGGGTCATCATGTAGGGAGGCGTCCCCGGCTCTGTAGGCTGTGGAAGTGAGCTTCCTTCAGGATCTGGTTGATGTGGAAGTAAGGACCTTGGCTTAGTGCAGACTGCTCGTGGAAGGGCTGGGAGGAGACAGGGCTGGATCCTGCAATCCTGGGGTTGAGGCTGGACTCGGCTCTGTCGGGGCTGTTGATGCTGCTGCTGCTACAGCTGCTGCTGCTGCTGCTCCCGCTGTCACTGCTGGAGGACTGGGACACACAGAGGGTGAACAGCAACATCAGACACTTCTTCCTCACCCCACGGAAGCAAACCTTTAGGATAAACCCCTCCCTTCCACATTTTCAGCCTGATGGACTCAAGAAATCCACCTTGGCACGGAGGGGTTGACACTGCCCACACCAGTGTCACAGAGCTGAAGGGACAAGCCTCCACCCAGGGTTCAGTGACCTCCAGGATGTTGGATTTCAATCCTTCCCAGTTAAACCCCTCAGCTCTGCCCCCAGCCCCACGTCTGCACTAGTGAAGTTTGCCGGAGTGATCCGAGAATTGGAAAATAAAGACCATTCCCAGGGAGCTGCAGGTAGCAGCACAGGCAGGCAGGGCAGGGTTGGCACTTCTGCTCTAGCAGAGGTTTGAGGGAAGCACCATGCAAAGCATTTTCCTGCAAGGCAATCCTAAAGTGAGATCTGAAGCGTCCAAAGCAAGAAGCTGTGAGAAACAAATGCACACAATTTAAATCTTTGAACACTCCCCATCAAGTGCTCTTCTCCCAGTTAAGCACTCCATGGCAGCGCTAACTGCGAGTGTTCCACAGCAATTCCTCACCAATTTACTTGACATGACAGTGAAAGAGCAACAGGCACTAAAGAATTCCTCATGCAGCAAAAAGAACTCAGCCTTTGACTGGAATAAGAGGCCAGGGCTCATTTGCCAGCGTTTAGGATAACCACCTTTCATGGGAACGGCTGGAAGAGCATTTGCCATCATCAGAAGGGATTCAAAGGCATAAAACACCTTTTCAAGGGCTGCTAAGGAAAGGTTCCATTAGTTCCAGCTCAATATTTTAACTTGTGTGATCTGCTGGTCAGAACCTGCAAATATTTGGGTGAGTCAATCAGCAGGTGGCTGCTCTGACACTCCATAAATGATTCATAAAAGCAGACAGAGAAAGTGACAGCAGCTAAAAAAAATCGATATTTTTGTAAGGATTAAGCCACAGAAGTCACAGCTTTGTGGCCACAGCAGAAGAGGACAAATTTCACAAAATCCTCAGGGATTTACCAATCAGCACCACTTCCAGAAGGGCCTCGTCTGGAGTAAATCAGGAATGGTGCAAACTGCACCCAGCGTTGGAGTAAATCAGGAATGGTGCAAACTGCACCCAGCATTGGAGTAAATCAGGAATGGTGCAAACTGCACCCAGGAGTGTGTTGGGAGTAAATCAGGAATGGTGCAAACTGCACCCAGCATTGGAGTAAATCAGGAATGGTGCAAACTGCACCCAGGAGTGTGTTTGGAGTAAATCAGGAATGGTGCAAACTGCACCCAGCATTGGAGTAAATCAGGAATGGTGCAAACTACACCCAGGAGTGTGTTTGGAGTAAATCAGGAATGGTGCAAACTGCACCCAGCATTGGAGTAAATCAGGAATGGTGCAAACTGCACCCAGCATTGGAGTAAATCAGGAATGGTGCAAACTGCACCCAGCATTGGAGTAAATCAGGAATGGTGCAAACTGCACCCAGCAGTGTTTGGAGTAAATCAGGAATGGTGCAAACTGCACCCAGCAGTGTTTGGAGTAAATCAGGAATGGTGCAAACTGCACCCAGCAGTGTTTGGAGTAAATCAGGAATGGTGCAAACTGCACCCAGCATTGGAGTAAATCAGGAATGGTGCAAACTGCACCCAGCATTGGAGTAAATCAGGAATGGTGCAAACTGCACCCAGCAGTGTTTGGAGTAAATCAGGAATGGTGCAAACTGCACCCAGCATTGGAGTAAATCAGGAATGGTGCAAACTGCACCCAGGAGTGTGTTTGGAGTAAATCAGGAATGGTGCAAACTGCACCCAGGAGTGTGTTGGGAGTAAATCAGGAATGGTGCAAACTGCACCCAGCAGTGCGTGCAGGCCCCGGGAGGCACTGTGGATATTTGGGGTGGAACACAACCCTGCCCCCGGCCCTGATCTCCCATCGATCCTGACCATCCAACCCTGACAAATCCCTTTGTTTCGCTAAGCACCGAAAATGCTTCAGCTCTGTGGGAGCACAGCAAGCCAAGCCAAGGGCCCCGGGCTGCGAGGAGAGACAAACACACAGCGGGGTCATTCCCCAGGGAGCACAGATGGAACTACGGGAGCAACCAGCTCCTCCTCCTACATCTAGAGAGGGAGAGAGCCCGGGAAGGACAGGGAGGAGCTGGGGGTGGTGCTGGGAAGCGCAGCTGCTGTCGCAGAGCAGCACAAAGAGTCACACGCGATGCTGGAGGGGTCACAGCAGCCTCGGAGAGAAACCCACCGCACAGGACACTTTGTTTCCTTTTAGTCTGCGCTCCTTAGTGAGCTTCGTTACAGCCACCTTCTGCAAATCAAGGTAAAAATCCAAATGAGAGCCTGGCCTCGCTCGCTGCTCGCGTTTCACACCCCAACAAACATTTTCCAGCTGTTAGTAACGATTATTTGGTGCATCTCGGAGGTTTGTGAAGCTGGCAGCGTGTCCTGGGACGTGCTTCTGACACCTCGGGCTGGTGACAGACGGGGTTGGTCAGACCCTCTTTATTTCCAGTTCTCTAAGGCAAAGATTCACTAGCAGCGGCACCCCTTCAGCATTGCCCACATCACATGGAACACCTACCGTGTCCCCAGGCTGTGGAGCACATTCTGTAACGCATTTGGACTACAATCAGACAAGAAAACAATCCTTGAAGTCATCAAGTCAGCAAGACAGGCATCAACAAAGCTTTACAGGGGCAAAGGCAAGCAGCCCCTGTAAAGTGACATTTCTGAATACTTTAACTATCAAAAGGGCATCTTCAAGCTTTACTGGGCTCATTAACCCCTAACATCGCACTTCAGGTTTGAAAACAAACAAATGTCCTGTTCAGTGTGCAGATCTGGGACAATCCCTCGTGACAGGAACTGGGTTAAGAGCCACTCAGCCCCTGCTGCTCTCAGCGTCTCCCAAGATGAGTTTAACAGAGCCACGATCCGGTTTTAGTTAGGACTGAAGAGCAGCCCTTCCCTGGGTAGTGGGGGATGAAAACTTTGTGTTTCAATCCTGGCCAGAACAAAGAGGAACTATGAGAAATTCGGGTTTGCAGAAGTTATTCAGGAAGGAAAGGGTCAGCCAGAACACTCAGACTCACTTCCTTCCCCGGGAAAACAAGAGCAAAGGGTTTGCATTGGTGATTGCCCAGGCTGGGAATCTCAGCATTCCCGTGAGCGGGATCCCCTTGGAGGATCTTGGCTTGATTTGGGGACAAGCAATGGATTTCTAACCAAATACAGGGCAAACAACACAGCTGAGCTCCTGGGAAAGGGAGGACAGGCTGAACAGGAAGGGAAATTCCGTGGCAAAGGCTCTGCCTCACTAATGTTTAACGCTGGCTGAAGCTGCAGCCCCTGCCTGTGCCTGTGCATGCACTGAGCCCAGAGCTGAGCTTTCTGTCACCTCAGGGTGGCTGTAACCTGGAGTGGCTTCTCCAGGAGCAGCAGGGATGGCCCATCCTTACAGCAGCTGGCCAAAAAGCAGCGCTGATGGAGAGTGAAGAGGATCTGTTCCCATCCTGGGAAGGTTGGAAGTCAGGGGTGCTGCCTGTCCTGGGTGCAAGGACAATCCAGAGGGAGAAAACAGCAAATCCTTTGGAACTGGATGTGATTTGGATGAGCAGTGGGACTCAAAGTGAGGGACTGAGGGATAAAATCACAGAACAGCCCAGGCTGGAACTGTCACTAAGGAAAAACCTCCCTTCAGCTCATTCTCCAGAGCAAAACGTGAAAGACAAAAAAAATGGGAAGAGATCCTGCCAAAAGCCAAGTCCTGTATAAAACACAGCCTGATTGCCATCCTGAGGTTGTGTTCTCAAAGAAATCTTGCTCTGTGAGAGGGAAGAGTCAGTTTGAACCAAAACAGGCCAGAGGAATCAGGACTTTAGGTAATGTTTCACAAAAAAATGTTGCACACCCTGCGATGAAAAGCGACTCTCACGTGCTCTTGGAAGTCACAAATTGCTCCCAGTCCTCCTTTCCCAGGCAATACCCCAAAACCAGTGGGGGTTTCTAACCAGCAAGAGGTGTCTTTGCACACAGCAAAGTATCAGGAAATTAAATGTGAGTGTTCCAAACTGGCTGAGACTTTCCAAGCGACACCAATCGGAAGCACTTGAGCACAACGAGCACAAGGATTTCTCCCTTTGGCACAGGAAGTCCTTAACCAAATGTTGGAATAATACAGATTTAATCTCGTGGCTTGAATTTCTGGGCATGCTCAGTTCAGGGATCTGAGAAGAAAACAAGCCAAAAAAAAAAAAAAAAAAAAAAAAAGAAGAAAAAGCTCTATTCATCAGGAGAAAACATTGGGAATTCTGTTCCCCGGGGGCTGTGGTGCCCACATCCCTGAGCAGTAAGAGCTCCTCCGTGCCTCACACCAGGGTTTAAGGTGTTAAAACCAGACTTTTACCAGGCAAGTGCATGCAAGAAGCAGAGGCTCTGTTAGGCTGAGCAGTGACCTTGCCCCGGGTCAGCCATGCCCCACAGGAAACCAGGCCAGGGCCGAGGCCACAGCCCCAGTGCCAGCCCTGCTGTCAGTGGCTCTGCCCAAACACCAGCTGTGTTTGCACAACAAGCAAAGGTGCTGCTGCCACTCACCATCGGGGTGATATCTTTAATTTCCTTACTCCTACTTCAATCCCTTGTTCCACACTAAATCCATCCTCCTCCTGCCACAAAGCTGCTTTAGCCTTTAACTACTCTACACACACACGGAGGGGTTTGACCTGTTGGACAAGTGATTCAGGGTCAGATGGCAACAAGGCAGCTCCCAGCACACCCCAAAAGGCAAAGTCTCCCTCCTGAAAACACAGCCACACCGAGCAGTTTTCATCCCAGGGAATCCCTTCATGATGGACAGAAGCTCTTAAAGCATTTCCAGCAGTGTCCTATTTGTAGAGGTTAAGAGAGAATCTCCCTCACAGCAGGAATGTAAAAATGTCCATCTGAAACCATTCCCAGATTATAAAAAAGCTCAAAGTTACACTGCAACTAAATATTTTCCGAGAAGTATAATTAATAGTTGAATAATTGAGCTAATTCTGTAAAAATTCAGATCGTAATTGCTTGTTATAATCCACTTTCAAAGTGAGGAGGCTCTAAAAAACCAAAGATTTTTCCAAAACCTTCAAAGAAATGGATTTCATTCATTTCATTAACTTCAGAGAGGGAGCCTCTGCCCTGCACTCTTTTCCATGAGTATTTTGCAACACAAGGTCGTTGCCCCCAGTGAATTTTCAGGTGATTCACCCAGGCAACAACTCAGGAAATCTGGCAGGAATTGGGAAATCAGCAAATTTTTTTTTTAGGGAAAGAAATCTCAAATTGCACCGAGAGAACACCTGTCTGGTGAGGGGTAAGAAAACAAGAGAGTTTATGCCACATCCAGCAAAAAATCATGGAAAATAGGAGAAAAAAACCAAAGAATTTTGAGTGTTTTAGCTGTGAACAAGTCTTGCTTAAACTGAGCAGCTCTATGAGAGCATTTTTTTCATATCAGATAAGCATGCCTGGAATGTGTTTTGTCTTTCTCCCACAGATAATCACCTCACTGCAAGGAAAGGCAAAGTTGATGGCCAGGCAGGGTGAGCACAGGGACACATCCACCCTCAGCATCTCCTCAGCTCTGGCCACAGCTCAGCCCACACAGCAAAACCAGAAATGGCAGGAAATAATAATTATTATTACTATTATTATTATTATTATTATTATTGTTATTATTGTTATTGTTATTATTATTATTATTATTATTATTATTATTATTATTATTATTATTATTATTATTATTATTATTATTATTATTATCTGGGTGCTGCAAAGCAGAATTTGAAATTTCTTCCCAGAAAGGGAAGGCCAGGGATAACCAGGCTCACTGGGAATGCTGATTTCCAAACTGGTTCATTGCTGATTTTAATCTCTGACATCACCAAGTCAAACCTCACACCTCAAACACAAAGCTATGAAATAGAAATGGGAAAAAAAAATGCATAGGATATTCCAACTGAAATGCAGCATGGAAGGAGGCTGGATTTGCCTGGCAAGGCTCTCACCTCAGTGTCCCACGAGTCCTGGAGGACAGTATTCCTGGTGCTACGTTTGGGAATGTGACCATCATCTTCATTGCCATTCCTTCTCCTCTTCCTGCAGGAGAAATTAAATGATCAGCTCACCCATCTGCCTTCTGCTTTGTTCTCTGAAGGCTCCCAGAAAAAGCAGGAACACCTGATAAATTCATGTGGGTGTCTCCAGCCCCCTGAGGTGCTGGGGACTCTCATGTTCCCCCTTCAGCTCTGGGGCACAGAGAGGAGGATCCCATTTCTCACAAGATGTTTCCCATCAGTTTAACGGACGTGGACTCACATTAAACCCATCCTTCTAAATAAACTCGTTTAACCATTGTCAGCCTCACACACCTAAAAATAATCCCTGGGCTCAGAGTGACACCTGACAGGCTGGGGACAGCCCTGGGACCAGTGGCAGTGACCACATTTCCAATTATTCACCTGCTCACATCACCCCACAAGGACTCTTGAGTCTCTCCGCTCTGACAGTGTTTGGAGTCCACTCACATTCCCAAACAATCCCATTTCCCATGTGGAAACAAGGTTTTGCCAGGAAACACCTCGTGGAAAACAAACTCTCCCCTGTTTCTGATGTATCTGCCACCCTCTCATGACACCTTTGGCCCAGCAGGTCCAAGTTTTAACCTAACTTTTATCCAAATCTTTGCAGGCATCGAGGCAAAGCAGAGTTTGGAGGAGGATAACGGGGTGGGGGCAGTGCCAATATTCCCAGATTAGAGGAGATAAAGGGAACACCTCAAAGACCAGGCTGGACAGGACTTGGAGCACCCTGGGACAGTGGAAGGTGTCCCTGCTCATGGCAGGGGTGGCACTGGATGGGACTGAAGGTCACTTCCAACCCAAACCGTGCTGTGACTCTGTGACACCGACACAGCAGCTGATCCCCAGCAGCATCCCAGAATTGTTACACAAACATCAAACGATTCTCCCCCACCGTACAAACACGACGAGTCAGCCAGCATCTCAGCAGCCTCCAAAAAAACACCCGATGGAGCTGTTTTGGTGTGCCTAAAATTAATCCGCGCTCGAATGAGTCAAAACAGACTCGAGGGAGGTATTTATAACTGGCTCCTTTCTCCCAGGCTCAGCTGCTCGGCTTTGGCCCACGCCTACAGCCCGGAGCTGCCTCGCTGCTCCCCGTCCCTGGGATCACAGCACCAAACGCTGTCCATCTGTCCTGGAACACTCTTTGGGAAGGGATATTCCTCCCCTCACCCCACGTTTGCCTCTGGATCCTTCCTTTCCTCAACACCTGCAGTGACCTCAGCATCTCGGAGCACCCCGGGCTGTGGAAGGTGTCCCTGCCCGTGGCAGGGGTGGGATGGGAAGGGCTTTAAGGTCCTTTCCACACCATTCCCTGACCCCACGATCCCTCACTGTCTCCCAGCTCCCACCCGCTCCATGATCCCTCCGCTTCCTCCCCCACCCGGCCGAGAACCTCCCCCGAATCCTCCGCATCCTCCACACCCCTTCGCCCTCCCCGCCCGCCACCTTTAACCCCGCAGCCCCGTTTAACCCCTCCCAGCGCTCGGGGGCCGCTCTCCCCTTTCCCACCCCTCAAACCAAGCCCTCCCCTCAGCGCGGCGCCCCCGGGGCTGCTCCGAGCGGCCGAGCCGCCTCCCCTCAGCGCGGCCCCTTCTCCCCTCCCTCAGGCCGCGCCGCCCTCACCCACCTCTGTCTCGCTCCCCGCTCGCTCGGCAGCGGCTGCCGGCAGCTCATGGCGGGTGGGAGCGCGGCGGCGCGGGCGGGAGGCCGCGGGGAGGCCGCGGTGAGGGGCGGAGGCCGCGGTGAGGGGCGGCAGCGCGGCCCTGCCCGACCCCGACCGCCGCTTCCGCCGCCGCCTCGCCCCCGTGACGTCACGGAGCGCGCCCGCGCGGGCGGGGCTGCGCCATTGTGACGTCATAGCGAGCGCCGCGCGGGCGGGGCGGTGGCCGCGTCGTTGTGACGTCACTGAGTGGGGCGGGGCCAGGAGCGGCCATGGCGGCGGGGGCGGCGCCGGGCGCGGAGCTGTGCCCGCACTGCCGGCGGCCCTTCAAGCGGCTCCGCGCGCACCTCCCGCACTGCAAGGCCGCGCCGCCATCCTCGCCGGCACCAGGGGGCAACCCCCGCCCGGCCCCCGCCAGCGCCTCGCCGCCCGCACCGAGCTCAGGGCCCGGCAGCGGCCGCGGGTCAGGTGCCCGCCCGGGATCGGCGCTGGGAGCGAGCCCACAGCCCTGCCCCGCCACCAGCGGCGCCGCGGGGCCGAGCGCAGCGCCAGGACCCCGCCCGGGCCCCGGTACCGGCCGAGGGGCGAGCCCCGGTACCGGCCCCCGCGCCGTGCGGGACGTGGCCAGGAGCCTGGACCTGCACCCCGAGGAGGTGGAGGATGTCCCCAAGCTGCTGCAGAACGGGGTAAAGGTGGTGATCGAGAAGCATCGCGCCAGGGTGGTCAGGGACAAGGAGCCCCGGAGCAGGGCGGCGGCAGCGGCGGGGAGAGGCGGGGAAGGGACGGATCCCGGCCCGGCTCCCCCACAACCGCAGCTCCGCAAAACTGCCCAAAAATCCAAGAGCAAGGAGGCTCGGAGCCAGGGAGCCATGGGGAACGGGACTGGGAGCTCCAAGGGAGGAAAAAGCAATTTAAAGGCAACAAAAGCGCTTCAAGAGCCCCCTGAGAGCAGAAATAGCCCCGGTGACCTCGTCCAGCAGCAGGGAAGAGACAAATTCACGGCAGGAGAGGAGCAGGTGCACCTGGAAGTTGTGAGGGGATCCAAACCTCCCGTGTCTGCTTTGCATCCCAAGAACCTCCATCTGTCACTGGCGGAGGTTTTGAGAGATCATGGCCGGGGGACACCCAGAAATGAGCTCGGCAGCCCGGGGGGCCGCGGGGAGGGAGGGCCCGAGCCCATCCCTCTCCTGGGGAGAGCCCCAGAGCTGGCTCTGCTCCACACGCCCCAAACCCAGCCCACCTGGTCATCCCAGGGCTTTGGTAGCAGCGCCGCGGGCTTGGAGTGGTTTCCAGACTTGTATCCTGATTATGAAGGGCTGAGGATTTTTCCAGGGAAGCCTTGCCACGAGGATGCCAGGATCACGGCGGTGACACCCAAGGGTGGTTTGGCACAGGGGCAACAAGGTAACAAAAACCTCCCTGCTGGTATTTGCTGGAATGGGAAGAGGAGGGGGTAGGGAGTGCTGGGCTTGCCCAGGGAAGGATCCAGGAGGATCCAAGGAGGTTTAACCAGGCCTCCTCCAGCCTGCAAAGCCAATGGCTGATGTTTTTATGGAGTCAGGCTCTGCAAACTTTGTGGGAGAGGCAATTCCCTCTCCTTTTCCAAGCCCAAATTCCGTGTCACATCCCAGCTCCCCTGCCAGCACAGACACCACGCTGTGACCTCTGTCACTTGTCACCCCACAGGTCCCCTCTCAGAGAGGCCCCTGATGGAGGTGAGGCTGGGGGAGCTGCACACCTGGATCAGCACCTGCAACTTCTCTCCCCAGGGGCTGCTGGGAGCAGTGCAGAGAGGTGAGAATCCCTGGCTTTGGGGCAAAGCCATCCCACTGCCCTGTTTTACTTCACTGGTCCGAGTAGCCAGGCTGGACCTTTACAAAGCACAAGTCATGGAATGGTTTGGGAGGGACCACAAAGGTGACCCAGTGCCATCCCCTGCTGAGGGCAGGGACATGTTCCACTGTCCCAGGTGGCTCCAAACCCCATCCCAGCCTGGCCTTGAGCACTGCCAGGGATCCAGGGGCAGCCACAGCTGTGCCAGGGCCTCAGCATCCTCACAAGAAACAATTCCTTCCCATCTATCATCCCATCTATTGCTGCCCTCTGGCAGTGGGATTAAACAAACACCCCCAACATTTTAGCTTTGTAAAGTTGCATGGAAACTGTGAATTCCCAAGACCAGCCCATGATTTATCCTTTTCCTTTCTCTCCCAACAGCCTGGAGCAGTTATTGTGCCAAATACATCCACGTAAAGCAGGGGGGACCTGCTGGAATCTCCATGCTCCTGGCTGGGTCCTGCCTGCTCAGCTATGGCTGGAACTATCAGCACTTCAGTAAGACTTCCTTGGAGTCTCCTATTTCAGGAAATTCCTCCTTTTGCAGCACTTGGAAAGTCTGTTTGGCATTCCTGCCAATTAAAGCTCTGGAATAATTTAAATTAAATTATTTAAATCCACCCCATTTAAGACTAATACCAGAGCTCAGAGAGCAGGATTGTCTAGGTGGGCAGAGGAATTTGGTTAATAAAAGTGCTGGTAGCAGCTGCTGACTCACAGCTTCTCCCTGGAGAGAGCAGCAGGATTGTCAGGAACGCTTGGAAAAGCCTCCACAGGGCAGAGGGAGGAGATGTTCCACCAGGAGCTGCTGCTCCCTGCATTTCCTGACAAATGACAGGGGATTTTCTGGTGTTTGGGTGGTTCCCCCTTGCAGCACACAGAGAAGCTGCAGTCAGGCTCCTCATCCCAGCTGGAGCCCCCACACAGATCCCTCTGCTGACACTGGAATGGTTTTCTCCCTGTTTTTCCAGAGCGGCACCGCTGGCGAAAATACCACTGAAGGAGCTGGAGCAGCACCCAAGGGACAGCCACAGCTCTTTGGGAGCACCCAGGACTGGGATCCCAGCAGGAATCCCCAGCAGCAGGGGCCTGGAGCTGAGGAGGGGCGGCTTTGCAGGTCAGCTTGTGTAGCAGAGAGGTGACAGGGACAGCCTGTGGGTCAGGCAGCTTTCAGTAGTGACAGGAGAAAGCATTAGAGGCACCCTGAGAGATCTGAGTGGGCAGGAGAGCTCCTGGAGGCTGCAGAGTGCCACACCCCTTGTTTGGGACAGGGACAACACCTTGTCCTGAGCTGTCATTAGGAATTATGTGACAATTCTGCTGTAGCTGAGTGTTGTAGCAGGCTGGGCTTCAACCCCAGTACCCATTCTCTAAATCAGCTGGCCCAGCCCAGTTTGTACTCACCCCTTGTGCTGGTGGGACTGGCCAGGACCTGTGTGAAGGCTCTGAAGCAGCAGCTCAGACCACAGCACCCTAATTCTGGGGAGGAAAAATCCACGGGATGAGCTGTTGTGCCCAAAGGGCAAACCCATGCCTGCAGCAGACAAACCAGGACAGTCAGCAGTGCTAGTTGGAGCCTGCCATTCCCAGACATGTCTGGGAAAGGGTTGGTCATGTTGCAGGCACGAAGGGCAAAAAAGAAAAGCCAAGAATTAAAACTCTGAGCTCTTTATTCTGCAGAGTGCACTAGTGCCGTGACAGAGGTGTCGCACCAAAAACTCTCTCACCAGCAATAAAAACCTGTGCAGATTTTCCTTTCCTGCTTGAGTTGTGATCTGAAAACGTGGTGCTCTGTGCCCCCTTCCCAAGGGGTGAGCACATCCTCACCCCTGTGCCCAGGATCCTGGCACCAGCCAGTGCTGCACCCCTTCAAACCTTGGCAGTGCTGCTGCTGCCCTGGCCTGCCCACAGGCAGCAGTGCCAGCTGTGGAAGTGCCCGTGTTCATGGCATGAAGTGATTTCTGTGCCAGCTGTGAGCTGGGGCTGGGCAAACCCCACTGGCTCTCCTAGTCCAGCGCTGCCCCAGTGCCGTGTCCGTCGTGTCCCGTGGTCTCCTCCTTCCCTGGTGCGTGTGGGAGCTCTGCAGTCACTTTCCCAGCAGCATTTCACTGGCACAGGGGCTGGCTGATCCGCTCTGGGGGCACAGGGAAGGGGGTTGTGCTGCATCAGACACTGCCACGTTCCCACATGTTCGTTTTGACCCCATTTCCAATGGGATGGGATCATGGAAATGGCACCCCGAGACCTCCAGCTACAGCAAACCTCTGACCCAGAAGGATTTTGTTGTTCCCAGTGTTCTCCCAGTGGTTATTTCCACTGAAATACCTTCCCCTGCTGGTTCCCACCCCAGGAAAAGACACAATTTTCAAAGAGGCTGTTTGGGGAGCACTCTGGGAATCCCCACAGCTCCTGCTGCCCCTCCAAGGCTGCTCCCAGCCCTCCCACTGCCCAAAATCTCTCACCTTGGAGCAGGTGCCTCCTTCCAGCAGGCTCTGTGGGCTCAGGGGACAGCCGCTGGTGTCCCACAGACGAGCTGCCAGCTGCTGGGTGCCAGGTGGAAGTGGCTCCTTGGGTGGCACGTCCTCCCCTCCCCTCTCCTCTGCAGCAGCCAGATCCCGCTGTACCAGCCCCCACGGACATGCAGCTTCCTGAGGGGGGGAAAAAATGGGGACAGAGGGAAAAGTTGGCAGCTGCTGCCCCACAGGAGCTGGGGCATCACCCCCATGGGAACAGGCAAAACAGCTTTACCTTTGAAGGGTCTGTGCTGCTCATCATCAGCCCGGCCTTGAGGCTGGAGGGACACAGAGGACAGGCAGTCACTCCCTGTGCTGCCCCCACAGCCCCCCAGAGATGTCCTGGAGCTGGCACCTCCATGAGGACCAGGGTGAGGACCAAGGCGAGGACCAGGGCTGCCCTGTGGTGTCCCCACAGCCCCCAGGGATGTCCTGGACTGCCACTTCCATGGGGACCAGGGTGAGGACCAGGGCTGCCCTGTGCTGCCCCCAGGGATGTCCTGGAGCTGCCACCTCCATGGGGACCAGGGTGAGGACCAGGGCTGTCCCCTGCCCACCCACCACTGACCCCGCTGGGTGTGGGGTTTGGTTAATTCAGACCCTTTGTGTCCCTGTCCCTGCAGGGGCCAGAGCCACCTCAGAGAGGATTTTCCCCCTCCCAACCACGTTCCCAGCCCCCTCAGGCTGCCCGGTACCTACTGCACGAATTTGCACTTGGGTCCCTCGGGGCAGAAGCCCACCAGGTAGTTGGCACACATCACCCTCCTCGTGTGCTTGTACTTGCACAGGGGACCTGCAGGACAGAGGGGACACTCACAGGGACACGCCATCCCTCCGGGACTGCGGGAGCTCCGCTTTCCCTGCGGCCCCGAGCCCAAATCCCCGCCGGGTCCTGGGCTCCAGCTCACCGTGCCTGCAGAAGCCACGGTCGTACCAGGGACAGCCCACGGGGCTGGCGGTGCCACCGACGTGCAGGAAGGGACAGTCCTTGTCGCTGCAGTCACCTGCGGGAGCAAGGCGTGGGACATTGGGGGCGATGCTCGCTCCGGCCAAACGCAGCGGGAATCGCTCGAGGATGGGAGAAATTGGGGCGCCCTGGAAACAGCCAGGTTTGGCTGGCGGGGACAGTGACCGTGACTGCGTGACAGTGGCACTTCTTCCCGCAGTCAGGAGGTGGCATCAGCCGCTTGCTCCAGGCCAGGCCCGAGGCTCGCGGAGGGGTGGGAAGAGGCTCCCCGGGATTC
Source organism: Acrocephalus arundinaceus (assembly GCA_021534815.1). Taxonomy (NCBI): domain Eukaryota; kingdom Metazoa; phylum Chordata; class Aves; order Passeriformes; family Sylviidae; genus Acrocephalus; species Acrocephalus arundinaceus. Next base: position 10,787,454 of record JAJEOU010002598.1, read on the forward strand.
TCAACCCCGCTCCTACCGAACTTGGAGTAGAAATAACACGCGGGCATCCTGGTGGCGTCGTAGTCGTGCAGGAAGTCGCAGCCGTCGCCTCTCTTGCAGAGCCCTCGCAGCCAATGCTTGCACACCGCGGGCTTGGCCCCGCCGTGCCGGGGGTGGCCCTGCGCACCTGGGACAGCCATGTCACAGCCAGCCTGTCCCCGCTGTCCCCACAGCCCCGGGGTGGCCTGGGACACCCGTATCACAGCCAGCCTGTCCCCACTGTCCCCACAGCCCCGGGGGTGGCCTGGGACACCCCTGTCACAGCCAGTCTGTCCCTACTGCCCCCACAGCCCCAGGGGTGGCCCTGCACACCTGGGACAGCCATGTCACAGCCAGCCTGTCCCCGCTGTCCCCACAGCCCCGGGGTGGCCTGGGACACCCGTGTCACAGCCAGCCTGTCCCCACTGCCCCGAGGGTGGCTTAGGACACCCGTGTCACAGCCAGCCTGTCCCCACTGCCCCCACAGCCCCGGGGGTGGCCTGGGACACCCCTGTCACAGCCAGTCTGTCCCTACTGCCCCCACAGCCCCGGGGGTGGCCCTGCACACCTGGGACACCCCTGTCACAGCCAGCCTGTTCCCACTGCCCCCACAGCCCCGGGGGGGCCTGGGACACCCCTGTCACAGCCAGCCTGTCCCCGCTGTCCCAGCCCCACAGGTGGCCCTGCACACCTGGGACACCCCCGTCACAGCCACTCTGTCCTCACTGCCCCAGCCCTGCCTAACCCACAGCCCCGGGGTGGGGAGGGCTTCCCCTGCCACCCCCAGTGCTGGGACCGCGGGGACATTGGGGACCCTGGCAGCCCCCCGAGAGCTTTGCCAGCTGCATCCCTGAGGGAGCAGTGCCCGGAGCCAGGACAAACCCACACAGGTGTTGTGGGAGGGAAGCAAGAGGAGAACCCCAAAAGCTCCCACAGCACTGTCACCCTCCAAAAATTCCATAGTCCCCAACTTACTGTCCACCCCCAGGAAGGGCAGGGGATGAGCTCCGAGCTCCTCCACATCAGCCTCTGAGTCAAACCTGATCTTCTCCATGCCAGTCACCAGCTCCTGCATCATCCCTGCTCCGGGAAGAGCCCGCTCCAGCCCGGCACAGGCAGGGGAAGAGGCAGGGAAGCAGCTCCCGGGGTTGGCAGGGGCGCTCCCCAAGGAAAACACGGCTCTCCAAAGGGAGCACCGCGCTCTGGAGGTCCCTGCAGCCCCCCAGGCCCCAGCAACCCTCCAAAACCCTCCTCCTCCTCCTCCTCCCCAGGCAGAGCAGAACCAGCCCGAGCAGCCCCGCAGTGCTGCATTTAGAGGGGGAGGTTGCCCACATCTGATCCCAATTTGCAGCCCTGATTGCCTGGTGCTGCAGCTGGGGAGCTCAGCCCCGGGCCCCAGGCAGCCCCTCTCAGCCTCCCCGCTCCCACATCTGCTTCTCCTCCCGAAAACGCGGCTGGGGCTGGCTGGGAGCTGGGTTAACCCCTCGCTCGGAGGCCTGAAATGGAGACAGATCTGGCGGGAGTGCTGGGATTGAGCGTTCCGATGGCACGGGATGGATGCTGGGTGTGTTTTGCCGTGCTCCGGGCACCCTGAGCAGCCCCAGCCCCAGCCCTGCTCTCCAGTGCCTGGCAGGACACACCCACATCCAGGGCTCCTGCGAGGGGTCACACCCTGCATCCCAACAAACCCCAGAATCATGGAATGGCTTCTTGTGGAATGCTGCTCCTTGTTCCATCCACAGGCAGGGACACTTCCACCAGGCTGCCCAGAAGCCCCTTCCACCGCTGCTTTGGGGCTTTCACGGGTGCTGCCAGGCTCCAGTGGCACATTCTGAGTGTGACCAGGGCCCCATGGGTGCAGCAGCCCCCGAGCCCCGGGATTTATCCCGAAGCTCCATCCCTGCTCCATCACGCGGCTCCCGCGGCCACGCTGAGCGCCCGGGGTGCCGTGGGCTGACACGGCCGATGGAGCCCTGCTCCCATTCTGTCACTCGCCATCAAACCACTGGAGCAGCACCGCCACGGCGCTGCCCTGGGTGCTGCAGGGTGCTGGGCACTCACCACCCACCCGGCAGCCGTGTGGGACAGGCCAGGTGCCACCCCGGGCGTGTGACAGATGTCACTGTGCACACCGCGGGGTTTGGGGAGGCCGGGGTGCAGCCTGGCTCCCTGCAGCCAGCACTGGCGGTGCTGATGTCACTCCCCACCAGCCCAGGACACATGGCACTGTCCCTGTCCCCGCTCCCTCCCGCTGTTCCAGGGCCACGCCCTGTCCCACGCAGCGGGGCCGTGTCCCGGCTGTGCTCGGCAGCCCCGCACTCGCTTTCTGCCCCATCAGCTCGCGGCACCGCGGCGCTGCCGAGCCCGAGCCTGGAGCCGACAGGCGTCACAAAGATCAGGGCGGCCAAGTGACAGTGGTGGCAGTTGGCCCGTGAAGTGTCACCCCAGGGCTCCTCCCCGCCCCAGAGCCCCGGGGAGCAAAGGGGCCAAACCCCAGGGACCAAGCCTCACTGCTCTGTGCCACAGCGTCCCTAAGGGACAAGAGGAGCCAGGTGTCCCCAGCAGCCTGGTGACCCCCCAGGTGACAGTGACCATTGGCTCAAGGGGTGGGACATGGGACCCTGGCAGAGGGCAGGGGGGCACGGTGACCGGGGCAGAGGCAGCCTGGTGAGCTCAGAGCTCCAGCTGCAGCTGCTGTTGTTCTCCCTGTCCCAGACAAAGGCCCAATGTCCCCTGCCCAGGGTGCCAGGACAGGACCCCATTGTGTCCCCACTGTGGCACAGCGTTTGCTCGCTCCCCTGGCTTCTCCAGGGAGATGCATTTGGGCAGACAGGGGCACCCAGCCCCTCCCAGGGCCGGGAGATGTTTAGGGGGATAAATCATTCCCTCTCTCCGCTGAGGAGAGCCTGGCCAGTGCTCAGGGAAAGGCTGTGGGGCCATTCCTGGCGCTCTGCCCCATCTCAGCCCAGCTCCATCCAAGGGGCTGCAGCGGGAAGTCATTCCCAGCACTGGCAGAGCCCCATTTCCCCAGTGGCTGAGCTGTGGGAAGCTGGCTGTGGGATGGGAGCGACCTGCCCTGCCCCACTGGCTGTGCCGGGATCATCCAGGGCCACAGCAGCCCCACGGGGCCGGGAACCCCCAGGGCACCCCTTGGCCCCCGGCCCTGGGAGCAGGGACAGCCAGTCCTGCCCCCCCAGCACCGTCCCCTCCTCCCCGCTGCAGGGAGCAGGGCTGGGGGAGGAGAGGGGAGCGTTGGCAGAGCGCCTTGGCAGGAGGCGCCTGGCCCCAGGGCCCCAGCCCCGAGCCAGATCCGGCCAGCAGGAGCTCTGCCGCTTCCTCGGGCAGCGGGCACGGAACGCTCGGCCACGGCAGGTGCCCAAACTGCGGCCAGCAGCACAGCCAGGGATGGGCAGGGAAGGTGGGGACAGCAGGACAGGGCTGGGGATGGTGGCAGCACAGGGACACTGCCCCTGCTTGGGCAGCAGCCACCCCTCAGGAAGTCAGGCCACAGCAGTCACTACCATTTCCTTTTATTCCTTGCATTTGTACATACACAGTATAAAACCTCCTGCTCCAGCCGCCTGCTCCCAGCACTGCCCGGCCCCACGGGCACACCGGAATTCCCTGGCTCCGGTGGCCTCCAGGTGCTCCTCCCAGGGGAGACAGACCCACACTTCCATCAGCATCCCTGGAGCTGGCTGGGAGCATCCCTGCAACCCCCAGGCTGGTTGGAGGGTCAAGCATGTGGGATGGAACCATCCATCCCTCCGAGGGATGGGGAGCGAGCACCTGCCATGGCACTGGGAGGCTCTTGGTCTGCAGAAAGTCCCCAAGAAACCCAGGAAGCTGGAGCTGCCTGTAGTCCCAGGCCACCTCTAAGCTCCAGAGCCAAGTTCTTCCTCATGGGAAATCTTCCCTCAGTTAAAACCAAAAGAGAGTAGAGAAAGGTAAGTACAAATCAGAAAACAGTAAAAACTGTATGGTGGAAAATATATATATATATTACTAAAGGGGCTAAAACTCCAAAGGCTCGTCTTGTTGGATCCTAAATCACTTTACACGGGCAGGGGGGCAGGAGAAAGGAGCTAGTATCCAAAGTCCAACAGAAAGAACCAAAATCGAGGCTGCTTCCCCCTCCCAGGAAGTGCTGGAGCTCTCTGGGGGCTGAGAGGCATCAGGAACGCCCCAGGAGCCGAGCGCTGTCCTGCTGCAGCACAGAGAGGGAGCCAGGCAGGAGTCCAGTCCTCCCCAGTGCCACCAGTCGGGGTGTTCAGCCCTGTGTCCAAGCAACCGCAGCGAGAACCAGACCCTCCTCCTTTATACCCGGATCTCGTCGTCATCTTCATCAGCGAACGAGAACTCCTTGTCGGGGCGTTTCAGGGCCACCCCCCGCTGGCTCGGCGGCCGGGGGACGGGGCTGCGCTCCTCGGGCCCCGAGGTGCAGCTGGACGCCGGACTGCTGTCCCTGGGGCTGCGGCCACCGGCGCCGCGGGCCGGGCTCTGGGTCAGCGGGGTGGCCACGGCCACCAGCGGGGAGCCAGGCGGGGCAGGCTCCCCTTCCTCCTCCTCCTCCTCCTCGCGGCTCTCCTCCGCCTCGGGATCTTCGTCCTGCTCCCATTGCTCCTTATCCATGATGCTCAGCACGTCCCCGAGCATGGAGGGCCCCAGGTCGATGTGGAAGGACATGATGGACTCGGCGTGCTTCAAGCCCGCCCCGCTCTTGGCCACCACCACGGGCAGCTCCGTGATGTCCCCGAAGTCGCGCTCATCCAAGGCGGGGCTCAACGACCCCGCGGCCGCCCCGTTCGGGCGCTGCTGCTCTTCGGGGCTCGTCTCCTCGGGCAGCTTCTTCACGGGGCTGGAGGAGAGGCTCTTGGGCAGCTGCCCCGCGCTCCTGTCCACGTCCTTCTCGTTGAGCTGGGGCAGGGACACGGCGTTCTTGACGAAGAGCGCCGAGTCCCGCAGCGAGCCCAGCATGTCCCGCCGGTCGCCACGCGTCACCGACTGCGAGCGCTTGCTGCTGCGGAAGCGGCGGGACAGCAGGCTGGGCTTGGAGGCTCCCGGCTCCTCTCCCGCCTCGGGCACCGGCTCCCCAGCCTTGCTGGTGAGGAAGGAGGTGTCGCCGAAGGCGTCGCCGGCGCGCCCCACGTGCATGGTGTGGCGGAAGTCCCCCAGGGGCGCGCTGATCATCTCGGCCGTCAGGTCGGCCCGCGAGCGGCGCTTGGAGTGAGCCGAGTTGGACACGAGCTGCTTGAGGATGGGCATGGTGGCGGCCAGGGGAGGCTGTGCCACGCTGGGTCCCGGGCCTGCTGCTCACGGCTGGGGCTCCGCAGCCAGGATCCCACGGGCGTCACGGATGGGTCACTCCTAGGGGACAGGAGGGAGGGACACGGTCAGGCTTTGAGGGTGTGGACAGGCAGCGAATTTCATCCCACCAACCAGATTTCTGTGCCCACCGGCTGCTCAGCTCTCCCGAGAATCAGCTCCGTGCAGGGCATCATTCCACATGGGCCACATCCTCAGCCCCCCTGAGGCTCCCCACACCCCCAGAGCAGAGAGAACCTCTCTGGTTCACAGAAATCCCTCGGGATGATCCCTGACTCTGTGCCTCACACAAAGGGCACCAAAAGAGACGCAGGGCACCACGGGCACCCTCTGTCCCCTCCTCGTGCAGCCCCAGCCCTCCCGCGCAGGGCACGGCAGCTCCAGCCCCTGCGAGCTGCGCGCTGAGAAGATGCCTGGGATTTTTTTTTTTCTTTTCTAATTGGAAGAAAGCGGGGAGGAGCAGACGCCAGGAGGAATTGGAAACAGACGGCAGGAAGTGTGTGAGGAGGGCGTAGAGCCCCCGGGAGGCACCGCCAGCAGAGCAGGGGGACGGGGGGACCAGCACGGGGACCCCTTCATGCCTGGCAGGATGGGGATGTGGGGACACAGCTTTGCTGCTGCCCTGAAGCCCCCCAAAACCCTCCATGCTGCTCCTCGGAGCCGAGTCCATGCAAGACCATCCCTGGCTGTCTCATCGCCACCGCTGTGAGTCAGAGGTGACAGAAATGACGAGGGCTCTGGCTGACCACAGTGGGAACGGGCACGTTACTCCTTCCCTCAGCCACCTCAGGGCCACCAGCCGGCCTGTGCAGCCCAGCGCCCGTGGCCACGCAGGAGGGGACAAGGACAGCGGCGGTGTCGCCGCATCCCGTGGCGCCAGGCAGCCCCAGGTGGTCCCGGGAGAGGCTGGCGGGGAGGAAGGGCTCGTGGCCGCCCTCTTCCTCCCTCCGGGCACCGCTGGTGACACCGCGCCCCGTGACACGCACGGGAAGGGACGGACGTGTGTCCCCAGAGTGAGCCGTGGGGCAGGGGCCATGTCCCACCCCAGGTGCCCACCCGGCCCCACGGGTGGTGACGGTCCCAGCACAGCCCAGTCCTGCCCGGCTGGACACCACCAGGAGCCACAGCGCCCACCCCACAGCAGCCAGCAGGGCGAGGGACGCCTGCACCCCCCTTCCCTCCCCACAGCCCCGCTGTGACACCCGCTGTCCCCCAGAGGAGCAGCAGGACCTCAGGCACGCTGTGCCTGGGCAGGAAGGACTCTGGCCCCACGCTGGGGCAAAGTCCCGTTGCCCAACCCTGCCGTGCACGGCTCTGGGATGGGCCCGGCCAGGGCAGGAGTGGCCCTGGCACGGCGCGGGTGGCACATGGGCACACTGCCACCCCCCCAGGGAGGCACAGCCTGAGCCCCCAGGGACACCCGGGGGATGATGGCACATGGGGGGCCAGCTGGGGAGCCCCACAGCAGCTGGGGGAAGCCACCAAGGAGCCACACGCCCTTCCCTGCACCTCAGACCAGGAGCTGGGTGAATTCCTTCCCTCCTGAGCCCATCCCAACACAGAGGAGCAGCTCCTGGACCCTGCTCCCTCCCTGGGATCCCCCGCACGCCCGGCCAGGCGCGTGTGCATGGCACGAACGCTTTCCCCTTCTCCTTCCAGGCCAGCATTCCTCCAGCCTTCGGTTTTCCATAAAACAAACTCCCGGCGAGCTCCCCAGCTGGGCCAGGCAACCGTGCCGCTGATTTAGGCCATCTGGGGACTGTCCCTCCCTTGTATTTAGATTTCGGGGCCAAGTTCAGCATTGGTGAGATACTTTGCAAGCCGCGGCAAAGGGGCCACCGGGAGGTTGGAGCGGTCCCGGCCAGGCCAGCAGTGCTCCATCACCCTGTCCCCCTCCCCTAAACGCTGCAGCCTCTTCAGAGCAGCCAAAATCTCCCCCCATCCCTGCATGTTTGGCTCCCAGCTCACCCCGAGAGGCGATGGCAGCACAGATGGGCCCTGCTGCCCTCGCTGCCCACACAGCCCGGCCCCGGGGCGCTGGACACAGAGCCCTTTTCTCCTCCTCTCGCTCCCGGGGAGAGCAGATCCTGTGACATTCCCGCTGCCGGCGCTTTCACAAAGGAAACCAGGCCAGGGAGGCATCGCTGGCGCTGCCTTTTCAGCCACCTAGCAGGGGAAGCTGCTGGTAACCCGAGAGACTTCGCAGGCACCTGGCAGCGCTGCCCAGCCCGGGGCAGCCAGCCCGGAGCAGAGCCAAGCCCCAGCGGGGCTTTGGGGCAAGGGGAGGGGACAGCAGGGGCACACAGGGGGACAAGAGGGATAACTCGTACTGACAGCCCTGTGCTGCTTCCCACCTGCCCGTGGGGTCACAGGAGTGAGAACCTGAGGTGCCCAGGGACACAATTGTCCCTGTAAATGAATGTCTGCTTGTAGGACAGCGCAGAACTGGGACAGGTCTGGCCAGACACACGTGCCCTGATGGTGCAGGCTTCCCACGAGACCCCTCCACCTCATCCCACTCAGGACCAGCCACCCGTGGGGACAGAGCGAAAGTGGCTCAGAGAAGGAGGCCAGCGAGTGAGCGCACACAGGAGCAACGCCAAGTCCAGCCACATTCCCATGCATCCTGCCCCCAGCTCTTCCCGCTGACAGGCTGGGAAAGCCAAACTGGGAAAGCATCCCAGCCGGCCCAGCCGGCTCCAAACGAGCCCCCCAGGCAGCACCCCGAGATCAGAGGGTGCTCTCCCCGCCCTGCCGGGCGCTGGGGCTGTGCCCGACCGGTCGGGTCCCCCACGCTGCCCAGGGCCAGGGAGAAGCCACACACGGGACAGGGAGGCCACCCCGCCAGCTCTCGGCCCAGTTTGGGGTGCGCTGCCCCTTGGGGATGCTTTGATCCTTTGATGTCGGAGCCTGGCAGACAGCAGCTGCAGACAGGGCACGGATCACACCCTGCCACCGGCCCAGGAGGGGACCCAGCCGCTGTCACACCCTCGGCCGGGCTCCCCAAGCCCTGGGGGCAGACAGTGCTGTCAGCCCCAGTGACCGCCCCCACCGCGGCGCGGTGACAGGTCTGGTCCTGTCCCTGGCATGGGGACACGGAGCGGCCTCGGGAAGTGGAAAAGCCAGCGAGCATCGGAGCCGGGCACGGGGAGATGGCACACGGGGAGGGAGGAGAGGCTCGGCTCTCTGCAGGGCTCCCGGCACACGGAGCAGCACCGGGCTGGGAACTCACCGGCACTGCCAAAAGCACAGAAGCGCTCCCCGAGGGACTGCCAACAGCCGGGAGGGAGCCAGAGTTCAGCATGGAACCACTGGCAGGACACGCCAGAACACGCACAGGGCCATAAATCCTCCAGCTCCGGGGCCACGAACCAGCCCGCGGCTCTGCGGGGCCAGGAGGGGATTTTCCGGGGGGAAAGGTTATCTCCTGGCCGGCCCTGGTCTCTCACAGCAGGGCTTGGACAGGATACCGGGGCTGAGCAGACCTCCCGACCTGCGCCGGGCTCGGAATTCCTGCGGTTTCGCTGGGGTGGACGGGAAGGAAGCAGGCAGACTTCCCACAGCGCGCCCACGGCTCCCTACCTGCCGGGGGCCCGGAGCCCGCAGCCGGCTGGCTCGGGCGGCCCTCGGCGGCCGATTGTGCTCAGGACAAAACCCAGCGAACAAAGGCAGCGAGCGGCACGGTCAGCACAACGCCGGCGGCGGCGGGGCTGGCGCTGGGGGCCGCGGAGGGAGCTCAGCCCGGGGCGCGGAGCCCCAAGGCTGCCCCGGGCATCGGGGTTCAGGCCAGGCTGGCTCTGCACCCCCAGACCCAAACACACGGAGCCTCCTGGGTGCTAAACCTCAGCTGGAATCGCTCCACGGTTTCCGAGGGAGCTGCGTCCAAACCACATTTGTTTACTGCGTGCCCGGCAGGGGAGCGAGCCCTGTCCTGGCGGCGGAGATCGCACGCTGTGCCTCAGTTTCCCCCCCAGAGCCCATTAACGATCCCTCTGGAACAGCTCCCCTGCTCTATAGATCCCAGCTCCCTTTGGAACAGCCCTGCTGATCCATAGATTCGGCGCTTGGAAACATCTATACCTCACGCTGCTGCTGCTGCTGCTGGGGTCAAACCGGGGCGGGCGTGGGATGAGCCCAGCGCCCCGAGAGCGGGGCCGCGGCTCTGCGGGCACCGGAGCGGCTCCGGGAGCCAGCCCCGTGCCCGGCGCCGCCAGAGCCGGGCAGTCCCTCTCTCCGGGGCGCCCGTGGCAGCGGCGTGTGCCGCCCAGGGACGGGCAGCGGGGCGGAGGGCGGGCTGCGGTCAGCCGGGACCCCTGTCCGGAGCCACCGGGCCATGAGCGGGACGGGGATTTCGGGCGGCTCTGACTCAGCAGCCGCCGGCGCCCAGTCCCGGCCAGCCCCGGGGTGCCGCTGGAGCCGCTCCAGGATCCACCTTCCCGAGACGGGCCGCGGGCAGCCACCGCCCCGGCCGCGACCACCGCCGGATCCGGTCACCGCCACCCCGCGCGGGGCTCGGCGGAGCCGCGGGGGAACGGGCGCCGATGGCCGGTGGGGCGGGGTGGGGTGAGCCGGGCCGGTGCCCCGCGCTGGGCAAACATCCTGTTAACCCCTTCGCCCACCCGCGCCGCGCACCGGTCCCGCGGCCCGGCGGGGAATGAGGCGGGGGGTCCCGGCCGTCCCTCTGCCCGGTACCGAAGCGCCGCGGCACCGAGGACCCCGCCGTCCGCCGGACAATAGCCGAGCTGAGCGCCGCGGGCTCCCCCCACGCCGGGACGAGCCGGGCCGGACCCGGCTAAGCGGGGCCGAGTCTCACCGGGCCGCCGCGACCCCCGGTGTCCCCCCCCGTACCTGCTCGCCCGGGCCCCGCCGCCGCCGCCGGTCCATGGCCGCGCCGCGCCGGAACGGAGCGCGCCCCCCCACCCCCGGCGATGACATCATCGCCCCGCCCGGGCCAATGGCGGAGCGCCACGTCACGGGGTGGTCCCACGCCCTCCATTCAAACCCGCGTGGGGGGGTAGGGGGGTGGAACCCTTGGCCCCGGTGCGGCCCCGCCCGGGGCGTCCCGCGGGAGCGGGGACCGGAGAGGGGTCAGGAGAGGGGCTCGGCACCTCCCGGGGGTGGGGGGTTCACTGATCCCCTTCCCGCCGGGGGTCACCGGTGGCATCCCCGGAGGCAGAGCGGCGGGGTGAGGTGGTGGTGGGTGACCGACTGTAATTAATTAAGGGGAATTAAGAACCGCGCTGAGATGCCGGGAGGAGGCGGCTTCAGCCGCAGGGCAGCAGCGATGTCCCCGCTCCACTCGTGACCGTGACACCCACGAGGCTGCACCCACACCCCGACACTGCCCCCATCTCCCTGTCCCCAGCCAGTCCCGCTCCTCGATCCCTTTTTGGGGGCTGTGGGGTCCCTCCAGGCCGTGGGTGGGTTGGGACACGATGGCAGGGGCTCCATGGTCACCCCAGCCCCCAGGGATGGATTCACGGCCAGCGCAGCCCCCCCGGTGAATCCCGCGATCATCGCAGCTCCACGGACCCCGCGCTGAAAGGGAGAGTGCCGGGCTGCACAGCTGCTGCTCGCTCGGATTAACACAAAACCTTTGTGGGAGAAAAGGGGCGGGAGAGCCGAGATTATCCCGAACCTGCCTAATGCGGCGTTTCTTGGCCGTTCCGGAGAATCCGGCGTGTCTGTGGAGGGAGGCGGGGGCGGCGAGTGGGGTGTGGGGTGCTCTGGCCACGCCACTCGTGGGGTCCCGGCTGCTGGGACACGAGTCTGGAGGTTTCTCTTGTCATGCAAGGAGCGCCAGTCCCGGATCGGGGCCGGCTGTAACAGCACCGGGTGGGCAGCACCGGGCCCGGGTGGGGCTGACACTTCCCCCCGCGGAAAGGGAAGTGGTGTCACGGCGGAGCTGCCACTGCGGCGGGCAGGGAGGGCCAGCGAGGTGCTGGGATGGGCACCCAGGCTCTGCCCCGGCCCGGGTGTCCAGCACCGCCCCGCTCGAGGCTGTATCTCCATCCTGGGCTGTGCTGCTTCCTCCTCCCGTGCCGTTTCCACAGCCCGTTTTATTGGCAATTTTTATTTCCCTCGCTCTCCATACAGAGAAACCGGCCAGAGGCAAAACCCCGGGCCCGCAGTTGAGGAGGGGCCGCCTCTGGATGCAACAGCGGATTTTTTTGGTAGGCGAGGAAGAGGAGCAGGGCTTGCCCCAGCCCCCAGCTGCATCCGGACCCGCTCACGTGGAGACAAAGTGTGTCCTGCGAGGCTGGTGGGACAGCGGAGCGGCGCTGCTCGCCTCACCTGACGCCGTCACGGGAGCGTGGAGATGGCTGAGACAGCGCAGTCGGCAGGGATTAACATCACCCGGCTGGTGGGAGCCGCCGGCGAGGCCCCCGCGGGCTGGCCTGGCTGCGGCTGGGAAGAGCAGGCACCCACTCAGCTTGAAAAACTGCCTGGGACAGACGGGCCCTCCTCCGCTCCCCAGAGCCCCGCGGCTGCCGCCGGCCCCGGGGAGGCGAGCTCGGGGTGCTGGGCGGCCCTGGAGCGCGGATCGCTCCCGCCCTTCTCAGCCATCGCCGGCTCCTTTCGCTGCTTCTCAGCAGCTTTTGAAAGCGGAGGAGAAGAAAAGAAAAGGCTTGAAAAGCACTTTGAAAAGCGGGGCAGGGAGAAGCGCCCGAGCTCCCGGCAGCCCCATCCATCCCCTCCTGCTGCCAGCTTTGTCTGCCGAGCCAGCGGGGAGCTCTCCCTGACCCCAGTGTTGGGGGTCACCGCCCGGACACCCCAGAACGAAGCACTGACCCCACAGCCCCTCTCCAAATCCCTCCAGCCCCAGGGCCCAGCGCTGGATGCTGCCAGAAACTCCCGAGTAGCCCCACAGACACCCACCCACAGCCGGGGGGTTCAGCCCCTTCCCCACCCCGTTCAGGGGTGAATCAGGATCCTGGCAGGATGCTCTGCCCGCTCCCCGCTGGCTCCTGGGCCGGGTGAGCACCCAGCTGGGTGCCATGGGCAGTTCCCCGTGCAGCCTCCCACCTTTCCCAGCTGGAATCCTCTCCAGGCCAGCAGTGCCAGGGAATGATGGGCTCCCCCAACCTGCTGCCCCCCAGAAACCATCACCTGGCCGCGCTGCAGCCACCCCAGCCTCTCCCATGTCTTGGTTTAGGGCAAATTGGGGAGGAAAGTCACCCCAAACCACCCAGGGCAGGTGGCTTTGCAGCCTGTGAGTGGATGGTGTTTAAAGCCCCTTCCAACCCAAACCATTCCGTGATTCCGTGATCCCACCTGGAGCGTGGCTTCTGCGGCGCCCACGGCAAGCCCTGCCCTGGCACAGGAGGTGTCCCGGGGGACAGCGTGGGACAGGGACACAGACCTGGCTCCGTCCTCTGCGCAGCTCTCCTCTCCTGCCGCCCTGGGGCACCGGGGCTCTGAGGATGCGCCGAGTCCCGGCTGGCCCCCGGCGTGGCAGGAGGGGCTGTCCCTGTCCCTGTCCCCAAGGCAAGGGACAGGTGGGGACATGACACACTTGGCTCTGTCCCAGGAGCTGGCAGGGCACCGGAGATATCTGGAGGACAGGGAGAGCCCAGGCTGCGGGGCTGCTCCTAAAATAAATAAATTAAAACCAAATCACAGATTTCAGCCCAGCTTTTATCGCTCACAACCCTCATTTTTTGGCACATCAGCGTCACACCCCGAGCAGGGAGCAGCTCCTGCTCCAACGCTGCCCCATCCACCCACCAACATCTGGGGGTGCCTCATCTCCCCGTGCCCCCCTTTGGCTCTCCCGGCCCTGACTGCCAGCGCTGCTCTGCCCTTGGGAGAACCGCGAGCCGGGGAGAAACGTCAAGGCCGATCGGGTCCCGGGGGAGTGATCGGCGCTGACAGCTCACCCTGCCTGACTGCGGCACGGAGCAACCCAGGGAGCAGCGGGGACGGGCAGCCCTCACCCGCCCGGAGGGGCCGGGATGGTGGGGAGGGAATTTGGGAGAGAGGTGCCGAGCCAGCGGGGAGCTCTCCTGAGCCCCAGTGCTGGGGATCACCGCCCGGACACCCCAGAACGAAGCGCTGTCCCCACAGCCCCTCCCCAAATCCCTCCAGCCCCAAGGCCCAGCGCTGGATGCTGCCAGAAACCTCCCCAGTGACCCCACAGACACCCACCCACAGCCAGGGGTGTCAGGGACCCTTCCCCACCCCGTTCAGGGGTGAATCAGGATCCTGGCAGGACGCTCTGCCCGCTCCCCTGCCAGCCTGGCTGGTTCCTTCTGTTCCATGGGGAAACTGAGGCAGCACAGCTGAGCACGAGCTCCCACCAGCACCCAGCCCCTCCCTGCCGTGCCTAAAGTGGGCTCTGTGCCCTGCACGGCATCCCTGGGAGCAGCGATCTCTGCCGGGGTGGGATGTGGGATCTCCCCCGCTGCCTCAGGCGCTGCATCTCAGCCGTGGGGAACCGCGGGCTCAGAGCGCTCCTCCCGCCCGGGCCACCGCCGCTGCCGCGGCGCCCCGGAGCTCCGGCCGCGGCCGCACCGGCGGCGTCACCTCCCAAACCCGCCGCGGGTGTGGCTGCAGCCGCCGGCTCCTCCTGGGGCAGGGCAGGGGAGCGGGGCCTGGACTCTGTCCCAGTGCTACAGAAATCCTCACGGATGGGATCCAGGACCTGCACGGCCCCTGTTCCCAGGGTGGGAGATGTGTCTGGGGAGCTCTGTGCTCACCGCTGGCACAGCCCTCACTGCAGGGACCAGGGATCAGCCCCGGTTCCAGGAGCATCCCTGGCACTGGGAATGTCCCTGGCACAACGATCATCTCTGGAACTGGGAATGTCCCTTGCACAAGGATCATTCCTCACACTGGGAATGTCCCTTGCACGGGTGGCACCCCTTGCCCAAGGAGCATCTCTGGCACTGGGAATGTCCCTGGCACAGGGAATGTCCTTTGCACCAGGGGCATTTCTGGCACTGGGAATGTCCCTTGCACAAGGAGCGTTCCTCACACTGGGAATGTCCCTTGCACGGGTGGCACCCCTTGCACAAGGACCATCCCTGGCACAGGGAATGTCCCTTGCACAAGGATCATTCCTCACACTGGGAATGTCCCTTGCACAAGGAGTATTTCTCACATTGGGAATGTCCCTTGCACAAGGAACACCTCTGGCACAGGGAATGTCCCTTGCACAAGGATCATTCCTCATTCCTCGCACCGGGAGCTCACCGGTGCTGCTCGACTCCCCAGACCTGCTCTGCCCCGGCTCCCCGGCGGCTCCGTGTCCCAGCCCCGGTGGGAAGAAAGTCCCTCTTGCACAAGCTGGGATGCCTGGGGCTGGAGCTGGGCGGCACATGAGGAGCAGGATTTGTCCAGCCAGGCACAGAATCCTCTCTGTCCCACCTCACTGTCCCCACGAGCTGGGTGTTGGGGCTCCCCAGCTCTCCAGGAGGCACCCCTGGGTGCTGCGCTGCCTTGGGCACCGGCTCCAGGCAGGTCAGAGCAGTCACCCACCAGCAGTGCCTGGAGCCCTGGGGACATCATGAGCCAGTGAGGGGACAGACGGTGACGGTGCAAGGCCACCACTGCAGCCCAACTCTCCCAGTCCAAGGCGGAGCTGCAGCACTGGGTGAGCAGTCCCCAAATGCCACAACACCAGGGCGAGGGCCCCGGGCTTCCAGGGGCTGCCAGGTGTTGTGACAGGGACTGTGCAGACCCCACAGCCCTGGCAGCCCCTGGCACGGACCCGGTGCTTTGCCAGCACCGTTGGTAGCCCAGCCCTCCCCACCCCCAGCCCCCGCCGGGGACAAGTGAGGAAACCTGAACGCCTCACCTGGATTTTCCTGCCAGGCCTGAAGGGCAGAGCAAGAGAGGGCGGCTGTGAGCCAGCCCCATGCCAGGGCTGCTGCTGGCAGTGCCCAGAGTGGCAGTGTGGCAGTGCAGGGGGGGTCTCCTGCTCCCTCACCCCATTTCCCAGCAGCTCCAGCCCCACTGCCATGGGAACATCCAGGGCACGACCACCACAGCTCCCTGCACCCTTCTGGGCTCCATCCAGCACCCCCTGGCACCCCTGGCACCCAGGTCCTTCCCTGGGCTGTCACAGCCCGGTGGGGCAGCAGGACACACGGACACATCGTACTGGCCCTTCCTCTGGCAGAGGAGGTGACAGAGAGGGGACACACTTGTCCTCAGGCTGTTTATTGGCATCTCCCTCGGCTCAGCCCGGGCGCCTGCCGGGCTGGTGCTGGCTCACCCATAGGCACTGCGGGGGCTGTGCTGTGCAGACACCCCCAAAACAGCCACGGCCCCCCCGGGCATCAACACCCCCGAACGCCCTCAGGCCTCTGCACAAAACCCCCTTAAAAAGCCCCAAATCCCCAGGAATGCCAAGGGGAGGCTCCAACGGCCTCATCCGAGTCCTCACCGGAGCCCCCGAGGTGCAAAATCGGGGGGGTCGAGCACCACGTGCACCCCGCCGGGGCTGGCCTGGGTCTGCCCTGGGTTCTCCCGGGGGGGCTGTGCTGGGCCAGGCACACAGGAGGGGAGGAAGGAATTGTCCCCTGGGATCCTTCCCCCTTCTCCCAAAGGCTGGGGGGGTCCAGAGTGGGGGGGTTCAAGTCCAGAGGTTTTTCAGATCAGCAGAGCTCCTCTCGCCCTCTGCAGCCGGGGGTCCCCATGTCACCGCGTGTCCCCACGTCCTGGGGGAGCCACGGGCGGAGGGG
Organism: Acrocephalus arundinaceus; assembly: GCA_021534815.1. Taxonomy (NCBI): domain Eukaryota; kingdom Metazoa; phylum Chordata; class Aves; order Passeriformes; family Sylviidae; genus Acrocephalus; species Acrocephalus arundinaceus. The sequence goes on from JAJEOU010002598.1 coordinate 10,803,485, forward strand.
CCGGGGTTTGGCACGGCAGGAGCCCCTGACCCAGCCCCCAGCACCCACTGGAGTCCAGCAGCAGGTCCGGGGTAGCCCCCATGGGTGCCGGGGGTGATGTGGGTGCCCCCCGAGCCCCACCTGGCCCGAGGGGTCCGTGACACAGCAGCTTTGGCCAAGGAGGGGAGCTGGGTTTGCTGCCCAGCCCCGGGGGCAGCGCTTGGTGCTGCTGAGAGAGCAGAAACCCCCTGGAGCCTGTGGCTGCTCCCCTTCCTCTTCTCTTCTCCCCCTCGCTGCTTTTTCCTCTTAATTTCTTGGGGTTTTTCTTTTGTCTCTTTTTTTCTTTTCTTTTCTTTTTTTTTTTCCCTAATTTTTCCCCCCTCTCTCGGTTTTTTTTATTCTTCTTCTCTTCAAATATCAAACGAAAGAGGAAAAGCCGGCGATGGGCGCTCTGGAGCCGGCGGCCAGGCTGCTGGGCGGGCGGTACAGGGTCCCGGGCTGGCTGCTGGGGGCGTTGCCGGGGGTCTGGGGGGTGGGAGTCCTGCTGGCTTTGGGGCGGAACAGGCTGCCCTGCTGCGTGGAGGTGCTGTTGGAGAGCGGGGTGTGGTCGGGCTCTCCCGAGTCGCTCTCGGTGTAGCTGTAGGCCTGCGCCCGGGAGATTCCCTTCTGCTGCCGCCGCCAGGAGTTGTAGTAGGTGGGGTCGCTGATGTAGTGGTTGACAAAGGAATGCGCCTTCTGGTGCCCCGGCTCCACCTCGTACTCGCTGTCACTGCCCTGCAAAACACCACGGGGAAATGTGGGGAGGTGGGGACGTCACCCAACAGCCCCAAAATTCATCAGGGTCAGGCTGTGCTCCCAGCAATGGGATGAGAGGGAGCGGCCCCAAGCTGTGACAGGGGAATTCGGGACACCAGGAAAGGGCGGCCAGGCATTGGCAGGGAATTTTGGGGTGCCCATCCCTGGAGGTGTCCAGGGCAGGCCTGGATGTGGCACTCAGAGCTCCGGGCTGGGGACAAGGTGGGGATCGGGCACAGCCTGGACTCGGTGATCTCAGAGATCTTTTCCAGCCCAAACGATTCTGTGATTTCCCGTGATTTCCCGTGCTTTCCTGGTGCTTTCCCAGCGCTCCTTTGGGAATGCCGGCCAGCACATCCCCCAAGTATTTAAAGGCTGGGAGAGCTGCAGCATCGCTGGGAGTTTTCTGCCTCTTGCTAAAACCAAATAAAACCTCATACAAAAGGTTCCCGAGCGCTGCCGAGGCCGCGCTGCCCCCGGGCTGGCGGGGAGGGTGTTTTTGGGCTCTGCCGGTAATTGGATTCAGCTTCTCCGGCGGCGCACAAAGGGCCCATTGAGGGCGGTGGGAACTGCCCCGCGCCAGCGCCAGCTCCCGCAGCTCTTCACAGTTCCTCAAAAGCCACTCGAGCCCCGCTCGGGCCGCAGCGAGAGGAGCCGGTATCTGCCAAGGAAACAGCCGGTGCGGGCAGAGGCGGGGGGGCCCCCTGGGCTCGGGGACAGCCCTAGGGACCCGCAGGAGCTTTCCCTGGGTGTCACAGCCTCTCAGGAGCCATCCTGGGGGTGACAGTCCCATGGGCCCCACGGGGCTCCACGCTCCTGCCCGACCACAGCTGCCTGTGACCCCGGGACAAGACAAAGGTGGCATTTTGTGGAGCTGGCAGAGCCGCGGATGTTGCCACCGGCGACCGGGCAGCGGGACAGCCCCAGCCCCGCTGACCTCCCGTGCCCCGGGAGCCCCCACGGTGTCACAGCCCCGGGGGCTGTGTCAGCTGCCCTCCGGAGCCACGGGGATGCCGCTGCATCCGGAGCGCGGTGGGGCAGGAGCAGCAGCTCCCGAACGTGCACCAGGACGCGCTGATGCTCAGAGAGGGCTCCCGGCACCCTCCAGCCCACCCCAGGTCCCCGTCCCCATGCGCAGCCCCGGGGGTCACCTGCGAGTCGGAGACCTCGGAGGGTTTCTCGGTCAGGCTGCTGCTCTCGGCCGGGATCAGGTCGTTGTACTTGGTCACGTCCTCGTCCGAGTAGTGCAGGCTGCCGGGGCTGGGCCGGGGCGGGGACCTGGGGACAGGCGGGGAGGGGGCGGTCAGTGTGTGTCCCCTCGGGGACAGGCAGGTGGGAGGGTCAGCGTGGGTCCCCTCAGGGACAGACAGGGGGTCAGCGTGGGTCCCCTCGGGGACAGGCAGGGTGGGGGGGTCAGCGTGTGTCCCCTCGGGGACAGACAGGTGAGGGGTAGGTGTGTGTCCCCTCAGGGACAGGCAGGTGAGGGGTCAGTGTGGGTCCCCTCGGGGACAGACAGGTGAGGGGTAGGTGTGTGTCCCCTCAGGGACAGGCAGGGGGGTCAGCGGGGTCCCCTCAGGGACAGGCAGGTGAGGGGTCAGCGTGTGTCCCCTCAGGGACAGGCAGGTGAGGGGTCAGTGTGTGTCCCCTCAGGGACAGGCAGGCAGGTGGTCAGCGTGTGTCCCCTCGGGGACAGGCAGGTGGGGGGGTCAGCGTGTGTCCCCTCTCCCCCGGGCTGGGCCACTTGGGGACAACCCCAGCACATCCACAGGGTCAGGGAATGCCCCTCAGCCACACCAACCCCCTCCCAAAGAGGGGTCCCAGAGACTTTGGGGGGACACCGAGCAGGTCAGGGTCACCCCCCGGGATCCCTCCCCACCCCGTGACGGAGCAGGATGGACACAGCGACCAAAAACGCTCTCCCTGCCCGGGGAGGGGCTGTGGCGGGGGGTCCCTACCGGGTGTAGATGCCGTTCTTCCGGCAGAAGGAATTCTTGACGGAGAGGCGGCGGTTGTTGAGCTCCAGGGCGGGGAAGCTGCCCTCGTCCAGGCTCACCATCTCCCCGTGGCTCAGGGCGGCCGCCTTGGAGCTGTTCCCTGGGGGATGGGATGGGATGGGAATGCTCAGCCTCCCCCAGCCCCTCCTCAGGCAGCGCAGCACAGCCAGGGGGGCTGCACAGGGGGCTGGGGGGGATTGTGCTGCTCCCAGAGTCTGGGGACAGCCAGGAGGTGCCAGCCGTGCCCTGGCCCAGTGTCCCCAGCTCTCCACTCCAGGCTGTTTGCTTAACAAGGAGGGCTGGATTTTCCCCACAATTTGAGCCCTTGACAGAGCTAAGAAAACAGAGCTGTGTTTGGCTAATCCCGGTGACCTCTGCGAGCCCCCGGGGCTGCCCTGCCTCCGCAGCTGTCTGAGGGACAAATCCTTTATTTCATCTGGAGCTGCCGGGGCTCTCCGGGCAGCCACGGCGTCGTTATGGGGTGGCACTGGAGGAGTTGTTCCCGAGGCGGGCAGGAAGGGAGGTTCCCACCAATCCCCCCAGACCCCAAAGGCAGGGAGAGACCCCCAAGAGACCCCCACGGGAGCAGGAAGGTCCCGTCCCCACCCACCACCCTCCCTCCCTCACCTGAGTCCGACTTCTTGGAGTACTTCTTGCTCTGCCCGCGGATGATGAGCACGAAGACGAGGAGAAGGATGAAGATGAGCCCCACCAGGGCGATGACCACCAGGAACCACCACTCCTCATAGAACGGGTTGGTTTTCTGGGCTGGGGCACAGCAGGGAGGGTCAGAGGGGGACAGGGGACAACCAGCCTGGATGGGGACACCCCTCTGCAGAGCACAGGGTGACCTGGGGAGCTTTGTGGGGCCTGGATCCAAGGGAAAGGGCTGGATTTGGAAAGGGGGTGCTGGGAGCAGGATTTGGGGCTCTGCAGGAGTCAGGAGTGGGGTTCAGTGATGGCCATGGGAACAGAGCAACACCAGGACCCCCCCTCTGGCACAGGGGGCCAGAACTCCTGGGAACACACCTGACACGGAGGGGGAAGGGGTGCTGGGGGTCCCGTAGCCATAGTCGTTCACAGCAATGACACGGAAGTCGTAGCTGACCCCCTGCTTGAGGATGTCCATGCTGAAGGTGTAGGAGGTCACTTCCTTGGGGATGTCCTTGATGAGGATGTCCCAGAGCCCCTCATCTGGAAGAGACAGCAGGGCTGGGAGGGGAGGGCTGGCTCTGCAGGACACCCCAGGGGTGATGTCCCTCCATCCCCCGGCCCTCCACGTGCTGCCCTTTCCACCAGCCCCACTTGATGCCTTAAATTTTAGCTTTCGTATTTTCCAGATTCTGCACTGCATCAACTCTGAACTTTGTATAAAGTGTTAGCAAGTTCTCCTCAGAGTTTAGACAAAACAATCCTTTCCCAGCCCCAGAACCAAGGACACCATTGCAGCTTCAGGCCCAAAAAGTGCAAACAGCAGCAAATGAGGAGAGCAAACTGGGAGGGTGGGACTGTATCACCTGAAGTGTAATTGGACAATTAACCCCAATATGGAAATGGACCAAAAGTGTGAAAACTCATGACCCAGCATCCATTTTGTGTGGAGCCATGGCCAGGCTCTTGTACTGCCCAAAGTGAATCCTTTGAAGGCTTTTTAATAAATCTCTGCTTTATTCCTGTAACTATCCAGCCTCTGTTCTGGGTAACCTCCCAAGGCATCACACTCAGCAGCGATTTCCTCACGGATCAGCACATGGAAAACCCGCCGGACACACACTGAGCCCTAACACCCAACCCAGCACCCCCTGCCTCAGTTTCCCCCTCTCCTGATACCCGAGGTGGGCACGGGGAGCAGAGGCAGCCGTGGTACCTGAGGGCCGGGCCTCGATGACGTATCTGGTGATGGGCCCCTGGCCGGGGTCCCCGCTGGACCAGTGGATGGTGATGGCCGAGCCATAGCGGGAGATGAAGGGCTCTCCGGGGGGGCCGGGGGCACCTGGGGACCGGAGCACAGCTGGAGGCAGGGGCTACAAACCGGCACAGAGCCGTGCCAGCCCCCAGCCCATCTCCTCCCTCGCCCCTCAAGCCCCCCACGTGCCCCCCATACTGCGGGCTCCATATTTCTGAGCCTGAGAGAACTTTCAGCTTGCTAACCATTGTAGCTCCTTTCCCAAGGGAAAACTTCCAACAGAAAAAAGTTCCTTTCCTAAATGAAACTTTCAAGTTTCTTTTCCCAAAACATCTTTCTCCTTTTCCCAAAACATCTTTCTCCTTTTCCCAAAACATTTCTAAGCGGGCAGTGGTTTTATCTCATAACAATCTTCCCCAGCTGTTGTTTCCTATTACTCAACCAGTAGAAAGAGGTGTCAGACCTATTGACCAATGAACCCCTTTTTTAGCAAATCATGCCATAAAAGAAGCAAAAATATTGTAAATAAAACCTTCTGATGTTCTCTTTGCCAAAACTAGAGTCGAACTATCTTTATTTCGTGTCCTACTACGACACCGTACCTTCCCCAGGCCCCGTGGTGATGTTTGCCTCAACGTCGGGCCCGTAGGTGAAGGTTTTGGCCCGGATTCGGAAGCGGTAGGTGACGCCCTCGGCCAGGTCCTTGACCTTCATCCACAGCGGGTTGCTCCCCTTCACGTCCACCGTGACAATCTTGCTCACGCCTGCGGGGACAGAGGCTGAGCCGGGTCCCGCCCAGCCCTGCCCGCTGCCCCCGGCCATGGCCTCACCATCCACGGGCGTGCAGGGCTCGTAGACCAGCCTGTAGCCCTCGAGGACGCCGTTGGGCAGCAGTGGCGGCTCCCAGGACACGTTCACGGACGTGGTGGTCAGCTCGCTGAAGCGGATGGAGCCGGGAGCGCTGGGGGCTGTGAGGGGACAGGGTGGCAGGGCCAGCTCAGCGCTCCAGGGGACACCCCCAGCCCCTCTCCCTGCCTGCACCCCAATGCTGATTGTCACCTCACAGCCCCTGGGCCCCATCCCTGCTGCGGCAAAGATTCCAGGCGGGGATGAGTCTCCTGCTCCTTGTCTCTCCTCCCAAACCTTCATCCTTCTCAAGCCTCATCACATTCATCTCCATGTGCCCCCACCCACAAACCCACTGAGGGATGGACATTCTGCTATTCTGCTCAGGACTGTGGGATGAGGAGGAATCCCTGGATCTGGAGCCATCCCCAGGGAGCCCAGGGGCAGGAGGGTGCCGGGGGAGCCGTGCCACGGGCCCCACCTGCCTGCTGCGTCCGTGCCTTCACGGGGGCGCTGCGGGGCCCGTCCCCCGCGGCGTTGAAGGCGGCCACGCTGACCAGGTATGAGGTGTAGCCCGTCAGGTTCTTCAGCTTCACGCCGGTCTCGGGCAGGAAAAGGGTCTTGACCCGCGCGCTCTGGTTCTGGCGCTGCTCCTCCCAGAAGTGGATCTGCGGGAGCGGCGTGGGGAGCGGGGTCAGGCACGGATCCAACCCAGCTCGCCTTCCCTGAGCCCTTGGCTGTGCTCCAACGTCCCTGCCCGGGTCCCTGAGCCCCTGTCCCAGCCTGGCGGCTCCAAGTGCTCCAGAGGGAATGGAGCAGCCTCTCCTCCAGCAGGGCTTCAGGCTGTGCTGGGCATCAGACACGGCTGGCATCACCAGGGGGTGCTGAGATCACCTTGGAGCCGTGCCTGATTCCCGAGGGATGGGGACAGTAGGAGGAATCACAATGGATGGGGACCAAGAGGTCTCTGGAGCATGGGGTGGGTACCCCGGCTGCATCCTAATGCATCCCAACAGCGTCCAGGCCACATCCTGGGACATCCTGACACGTCCCAGCTCTATTCCAGTGCATCCTAATGCATCCCAACAGCGTCCAGGCCACATCCTGGTGCATCCCGACACATCCTGGTGCATCCCGACTCATCCCAGCACTATCCTGGGGCATCCAAACACATCCTGGGGCATCCTAACACATCCCAGCACTATCCTAGTGCATCCTAATGATTCCCAACAGCATCCAGGCCACATCCTGGTGCATCCCGACACATCCCAGCTCTATCCTGGGGCATCCCAACACATCCCAGCTCTATCCCATTGCATCCTGGCTGCATCCCGGGGTATCCCAACTCTATTCCGGTGCATCCTTGCTGTATCCCGACACATCCCGGGGCATCCCGACACATTCCCGCTGTATCCCAGCGCATCCAGGCGCGTCCCTGCTGCATTCCAGGGCCGACGGCGCCATCTGCTGCCCCAGCGCCGCTCGGCACCGGGATGGGATACCCGGGATCTCCTCGGGAGCTCCAGCATGTCCCCAGAACCCCTTCCCCGAAGGCACTCCCAGTGGCACCCACCCTGTGCCCCCCAGGGGTTCAGCACCTCCTCAGAGCCCCCCGTGTCGCCGTCCCCGGGTGACAGGCGGTACCTTGTAGCCCTGGATGTCCCCGTTCTGGCTCTCGACGGGGGGCGGCTCCCAGGTGACATCCAGCTGGGTGGCGGTGGCCGCCTGCACCGCCACGTTCAGGGGCGCTGCGGTGGGCACTGTGCCGGGGGAGGGGACAGTGTCACCGCACTGATCCGGGGATGCGATGCCCTCGGGCTTCCAGGACAGCCCAGCCCCCTTCCTGCAGCCCCCAAGAGAGGCCCCCCCTGCCAGGACTCACCCGCTTCCCCCACAAACACCTCCTGGGGCGGGCTGGGGGGCCCCTCGCCCACGGCGTTGTAGACGCTCATCCGGATCTCGTAGCGCCGGTGCTTGCTCAGGTCTGGGGGACAAAGGGTGAGCGGGACCCTCCCCACGGTGGGGCAGCCCCGGGGGGCCTGGGAGAGCCCCCCTTGTTGGGAAGGAGGGGGTGTCCCCAAGGAGCAGAGGGGTTCCAGGTGGCCCTGCAGTGCAGGGACACGCAGGGGTGGCAGTGGGGGACACACAGAGGGACACGGGGGGTGGTGACTCACTGTGCAGCTCGTACTGGGTGAGGGACACCTCGCTGAGGTTGTGCACGGCATAGACGGCTGGGCAGGAGAGCAGGCGGGGGTCAGTGCAGGGCAGGGGGGGCTCCTGCCTCTGAGCCCCCACCCCAACACAGCCCCCACCCCAGGGTGGGCCAGGGATCCCCTGCAAGGGCCCTGGTACCCCCAGGTGCCAGCGGGGCTGCCACAGCCCCGAGAAGCCTTTCCATCCTCCAGCCCCATCCCCTGAGTGCTACGAGCTGGGTTTGAGCACTGGGGTCTCCACAGAGGACATTTGTGCTCTGCCCCTGTCACTCGTCTCCCTGCTGCCCCAGGGGGGATGTGACCCTGTGTCCCTGCGGGCCTGAGGACAGCAGCATGCCAGGACACACAGCAGGATGTCACACAGCCCGTGTTAGGTGCAGACACCCATGTTCCATTCAGATTTGTGGATTTGTCACCTCAGCCACAGCGACACAGTGGGGCAGAGCCAGTGACAACGCCAAAGAATGTTAGGGAGCACAGAGCTGGTGGCACAAGGGAGCTGGTGACAGCTCCAGAGGGCACAGCCTGACCCTGGCACCTGGGAGATGCTGTGGATGCTGCCCTGCTCACATCCCCTACTGTCACCCCCAGGCCACCCCAGCCCCTGTCCCCAGGGTTGGTGGCACTCACGGGTGAGCTCGGCCCAGCTGGCGCCGGGGTGGCCGAGGCCGCGCAGGGCGAAGCCCCGCAGACTGTCGTACACCAGCTCCCGGTACCGCAGCCGGAACCCCAGCAGGATCCCGTTGATCTTGTCCTCAGCCGGGGGCTGCAGGGGGAGGGACGGAAGGCAGTTAGAGGCTGCTCTGACCCAGGGCTCCCCGGCACCCTGAGGTGCCACCCAGTGCGCCTCGATGCCACCTCCCGGGGCAGGGCAGAGGGGACGGTACCTGCCAGCGGATGAGCACCGACGTGGTGGTGTGGGGGGTGATGGAGAGGATGGTGGGAGCCTCCTCGGGGGCTGTGTGGGGGAGAAGAGGGTGGTGAGGCTGCGGAGGTGCCCAGGGCAAAGGAAGAATTCCCTCGGGCACGCTGTCCCTGCCCCAGGAGGTGCTGACCCGCCTGCAGGGTGGTGAGCGACTCTGACTCCTCGCTGTACTCGCTGTCCCCGATGTCGTTGGTCGCTTTCACGCGGAACTTGTAGGAGGTGAAGGGTTTCAACCTGCAGGGGGAGGAGCGCGGGTCACCCCCGAGCCACCGTCCCTCCTCACCCTCATGCCAGCACTTCTCAAACTGAGGCACGGGGAAAACAGCCTAAAAATCATCCCCCAGCGTGTCCCCAGCCCCTCACCTGTCCACCACGAAGGCGGTGACGTTGTGGCTGACGGGGGCGGAGTGCAGCGCCCACTCCCCATCGGGCAGCTCGCGGCTCTGCACGGTGTAGTAGCGCACGGGCGAGAGGCCATCGCTGCCCGGCTCCCAGGACAGCAGCACGCTCCGGGCCCGCACCTCCTCCTGCTGCGCCAGCGGCTTCCCGGGGGGCTGCGGCCGGGCTGGGGGAGGCGAGGGGCTGGGAGCGCTGCGGGGGCACCGCCAGCCCCCCACCACCGGCCGGGCCCCCCATCGTTACCTCTCTTCTCGGTGGTGACCACCAGGGCTTCGGCCGCCTCGCCCCAGCCCTTGCGGGTCTGCGCGGTGACACGGAACAGGTAGGTGGCCTCGGGCTGGAGGCCGGTGGCCGTGAACTGCTGGGCGTTGGCATCCAGCACCTCCACGGCGGCCGCGGTCACCGCCGAGGTGTTCAGGCGGTAGCTGACCTGGTAGGCTGCGGGGAGGGAGTGGAGTGGTGGCGCTGCGGAGGGGACACCAGCCTGGGCCCATCCCAACCTGCTCACGGGGAGCTCACACCCAGCCCAGGATCAACATCCGAGCAGGGAATTTCACCCCCAAGGGCTCCGAGATGCTCAGGGAGCTGGTCCCTGCCTCCCCACGCCAATCCCTGCTCCCACAGGATCTCTGCATCCCCCTGCAGAGCATCCCAGCGCGGCTGGCCCGGGATGGTCCCCACCTACCCAGGATGACGCCGTTGGGTGCAGCCGGTGGCTGCCAGATGAGCCGCACCAAGGTTGTCCTCACCTCGGGAAAGAGGAGCCCCACGGGGGGCCCGGGCACTGCGGGGGGAGAGATTGGAGTCAGGGGAATGGGGGAAAGTGCCTGATCCCATCCCCTGGGAATGGGAGCCCTGGGTGTCCTGGTCAGGGGGAGAGGGATCACCCCAGAGAACAGGGGTAGGATGGGATTGGGCACCCAGGGACCCCCCCACCCACCCAGGTGCTGTCACCCACCATCATCCAGGGTCCTCTCGAGGACAGGAGGCCGGCTGGGGACACCATCGCCGATCCTGGTGAAGGCCAGCACCCGGACCTCGTACAGGGTGTACTTGGCCAGCCCGGTGAGCTGGGCACTGCGGGAGGCGTTTCCCTCTGCCAGCCAGAACTGGGCACGCGCCTCCGAGCCCTTCTCCTTGTACAGCACCTGCAACACAGCCCGTGTGACACAGCCGGGCCAGGCTGGCACTGAGGGACCCCGGCTCCTGGGGGTGCCACTGCTGGGGACACCACACCAGGAAAATTGTGCTCCCCACGGGCAGGAGCTCACCTTGTAGCCCAGGACAAGCCCATTGCAGTCAGCCTCGGGAATGTCACTCCATCGGACCATCAGGCTGCTGGAGGAGGTGGCCACTGCTGACACATTGCTGGGGCCAGAGGAGGGGACTGGAGGGGGACAACAGAGAGGGTCAGTGGCCAGAGGAGGGCAACAGAGAGGCTCAGGGGCCTGAGGAGGGGACTGGAGGGGGACAACAGAGAGGGTCAGTGGTCAGACTGGCCAAGGCAGGTGCCCAGTGCCCAGGTGGGCAGCAGTACCTGACTCCCGTGTGCGTCCCAGCACCGAGGGGCTCCAGGGCCCAGAGCCGATGGCGTTGAAGGCCTGGACCTGCACCCGGTACTCCGTCCACTCCTCCAGGTCCTCGATGGTGAATTCCCGCTCCACGCGGTCGCGGATCACGTGGAGCGCCGGCTGCCCCCGCCCGTCTGCCCGAGCGTACCGGATCCTGTACCCCACCGAGTCGGGGTTCCCGTTGTACTCCTGCTCCAGGAGGGGCTGGCAGGGACAGGCACTGTCACTCCTGGTGTCCCACAGTCCCCCCAGCCCCATCCCGCTTCAGCCCATGCAGGCACAGCCCCCCTGACCCACAGCCCCCCTCACCATCCAGCGCAGCCACAGGCTGGTCTCGCTGGCCGTCCTCAGGGTGACATTGGCTGGGGCCATGTCCGGGGGGGCTTGGAGGGTCTGGATCCTCCGGGAGGGCAGGCTGGGCGGGCTGGTGCCCACAATGTTCACCTGCCGCATGCGGAAACTGAGAGAGGAGAGGGGGGTCACGGTGTGGGGGACAGGAGGGCTCCAGTCCCCTGGGGAGGACAATGGGGGGGGTCACAGTGGGGGACAGGAGGGCTCCAGTCCCCTGGGGAGGACAATGAGGAGGGGTCACAGTGGGGGACAGGAGGGCTCCATTCCCCTGGGGATGGCACCGTGGCACCACCCTGGCACTCGCCTGTAGTAGGTGTAGGGCTTCAGGTTGGGCACCTCCATGGAGCGGGTGTCGGGCTCATTGGCCAGCTGGTGCACGAGCCCCCACTCCCCAGCCTCGCCATTCTGGCCCACCTATGGGATGGCAGGGGGGTGAGTGGGATGAGCTGCCCCCAAAATCCCCCTGACCCGTTTCCCGAGCCACCCCATACCTGTGCCTCCACCTGCCAGCGGGAGATGGAGGTTTTGCCATCGTAACCCGGGCGAAACTGGATGGTGACAGAGCGGGGGCCAATGTTGGAGATGCCCAGGTTGGTGGGGGCACCGGGGAGCTCTGTGGGGACAGGGCAGGGTGGGTGACACCGGCTGCTTACCCCCAGCACCGCGCACAGCCCTCCAGCAGCCCAACACTGCTCCACTCACCTGGGGGGACCCCTGAGGAGATGGTGGAGGAGGACAGCTGTCCCTGTCCCTTGGAGGTCATGGCGGCCACCTCGATGGTGTAGGTGGTGAGGGCGGTGAGGCCGGTGACACGGTACTCCAGGGTGACGTTGGGCAGGTAATGTGTCACCCGCGTGTTGGTGCGGTTGTACTCCTCCCATGAGATCCGGTAACCTGGAATGCACCCCCTGTGTCAGCCCTGCACCGCCCAGCCCGGGGGCTGCGTGGGGGACAGGGCTGGGACAGGATGGGTGGGAGATGCTGCGGGGTGGGAAGAGGACAGGACAAAGGGGACATGCTGTGGAAAAGGAAAAGTACACATGAATGATACTGCGGGGTGGCAATGGGACACAAGGACGTGCTGTGGGGTGCAAAGAGGATAGGACAAAGGGGAGATGCTGTAGCGGGGGGAAAGGACACCCGAGTGATCCTGTGAGGTGGCAGTGGGACATGGGAGATGCTACAGAGCAGGAATGGGACAGGACAAAGGGGAGATGCTGTGGGGGAAGAAAAGGACACCTGAGTGACACTGCGGGGTGGCAGTGGGACACAGGGGACATGCTGCAGAATGGGAATGAGACAAGAAAAGGGGGAGATGCTGTGGGAGAGGAAAACGACACCTGAGTGATCCTATGGGGTGGCAATGGGACACAGGGGAGATGATGTGGGGTGGGAAGAGGATAGGACAAAGGGGAAATGTTGTAGTGGGGGAAAAGGACACCTGAGTGATCCTGTGGGGTGGCAGTGGGACACAAAGGAGGTGGCAGTGGGACACGGGAGATGCTATAGAGCAGGAATGGGACAGGAAAAGGGGGAGATGCTGTGGGGGAGGAAAAGGACACCTGAGTGATACTGTGGGGTGGCAGTGGAACACCGGGGAGGTGCTGCGGGGTGGGAAGGGACAGGACAAAGGGGAAATACTGTGGGGGAGGAAAAGGACACGTGAATGATACTGTGGAGTGGCAATGGAACACGGGAGATGCTGCAGAATGGGAACGGGACAAGAAAAGGGGGAGATGCTGTGGGAGAGGAAAACAACACCTGAGTGATCCTATGGGGTGGCAGTGGGACACAGGGGAGATGCTGCAGGGTGGGAATGGGACAAGACAAAGGGGAGATGCTGTAGGGGAGGAAAAGGACATGAGAATGATACTGCGGGGTGGCAATGGGACACAGGGGAGGTGCTGCGGGGTGAGAAGACGACAGGACAAAGGGGAGATGTTGTGGGGGAGGAAAAGGACACCTGAGTGATCCTGTGGGGTGGTGATGGGACACAAGAGAGGCACTGTGGGGTGAGAAGAGGACAGGACAAAGGGTACATGCTGTGGGGGAAGAAAAGGACACCTGAGTGATCCTGTGGGGTGGCAGTGGGACACAGAGGAGATGCTAGAGAAAAGGAATGGGACAGGGAAAGGGGGAGATGCTGCAGAGTGGGAATGGGACCGATGACGGAACCAGCACCTGCCGGTGCTCCCTTACCCGTCAGGATTCCGTTCTTCTCCAGCGGCTCCTGCCAGCTGACCTTCAGCGATGTATCCAGGATGTCACTGAAGCTGAGGTGTCCCACGGGGCCAGGCACTGCCCAAAGACACCCGGACTCAGCACCCAAGCGCGGGCGCCCTCGGCACCCACGGGACCCCCGCGAGGAGCGGGCGGGGAGGGGGCTCCCCGGGGCAGCGGGACGGAGCCGGGGGGCGGGCGGGGCTCATCCCGCGGGGGTCGGAGCCTCCCCGTACCGTCCTCGTGGGTGCGCACCAGCTGCGGGGGGCTGCGCGGGCCGTCCCCGGGCGTGGTGAAGCACAGCACCGAGGTGAAGTACTCGGCGAACTTGCGCAGCCCCGCCACGTAGCCCACGTGCACGCTGTCCTGGAAGTTGGGGCGCACCGTCACCACCGTGGCCTCGTCCTCGTGCTCCGCCTCCCAGGCGATGAGCTGCGGGAGAAGGGAACGGGAGGATGAAGATTCCCGGCGCTGCGGCCACGCCACACCCGTGTCACAAACGCCGGCCTCCTCTTGTTAATTCAGCGTTGATTAACGATCAATTAACGGCGAGGGGAGCACCCGATGCCAGCGCTGTTTACGGAGCTGTGATTAACTCCATCGATAACGGCGCGGGATCCCGCCTCGCCCGCATCCAGGAGGGATGGCTGGGCATCTAATTGGTATTGTGCAAGATAGCCTCTAGCAACTTAATTAAGCACTAATTAGGCCCTAAAATACTAATCAAAAATACTAAGTGGCATTTAATAAGAATGTTAAATATCCTACTCACGCTGGTTATCTCATCCAGCGGCAATTAAATTCCCGAACTTCTTTCGAGTGGATAAAGACACAAGTTTAATGTTTTAATTCAATTTCATTAGTGTAAATTTGAATTAATTGCAATTTGGAATTAATTACAGAGCATGGGAGACTCCGAGCCCATGCAAGTGTTAAATAACAGTAAATATTATTTTAACAGTCAGGAGAGATCCTATTAAAATATGGGATTTCAGAGAGGAGGAGCCAAGACAGTTTGGGAAGGTTGACCAAGTTTTCCCCACAAGCTGTTCTGGTTTTGGGAATCACCCTCACCTTGTAGCCCTGGTTGATGCCGTTGATGAACTGAGGGCTGGGAGGGTTCCAGGTGAAGCGGATGGTGGTGGAGTTGGTGGCCTCAGCCTGCACGTTCCCCGGAGGCACCGTGGGCACTACCAGGATGAAGGGACAGCTCACAGGGACAGCTCCACGAGCTCCCCTCCATCAGCTGCGTGCCAGCCTCGGGTCATCCCTGCCCAGCACATCCCAGCCCCCTGGGACCTCCACACCCATCCTCCCGCCTCCCATCCCACCACCTGCTGCTATCGGGGTGCCCACCAAGCCCCTGTCCCCCCGATTGTCCCTGCCTACCTCCCTGCAGGGTCCACTCTGTCACCTTCATGCTGTAGACCCCCAGGCCGGCGCTGTTGTAGGCGGCCACCTCGATCTCGTAGTTGGTCCAGATGATGAGGTCCTCCAGGAGGAGGTTGTTGACCTCGGCGTTGGTGATGTTCTTGAACTGGTAGCCCACGGGCAGCCCGGCCAGGCAGTACCTGGGGACCGGGAGCCATCAGAGCTGCCACTGTCCCCACCAACGCCAGGTGTGGGACCCTTGGGCTGGCACCTACCGGATGATGTAGCCCTTGAGGACCCCGTTCTGGTGGCTCTCAGGGGGTGGCTGCCATTGGATCATGATAGACTGGTTGGTGCGGCCGCTGGCGATGACGTTCTGGGGGGGTGCGGAGGGCGGCTCCTCGGGCAGGGACACCCTGCAGGGACAGGGCAGGGTGAGCACCCGGGGCCGCCAGCCCCCCCAGGACCCCCGGCCGGGCCTCACCTCTCCGTGTCCTTGCTGAACTGGCCCCTGCCCACGTCATTGACAGCACACAGGCGGAATTGGTAGGAGCGGGCGGGCACCAAGCCCCGCACTGTCACCGATGTCACCTCGGGGTCCACGCTGGCCAGCAGCACGGTCCAGGGAGCATCTGGGGGAAGAGGGGACAGGGTGGGGACCTGACCTGCAGGACACTGCCCAGCTGATGAGCCCCAGGGTCCCCAAGCTCCCTGCACCAGGGTGACACTGGGGACTTGTCCCAGCGTCAGCGGTACCAGGGGGTGGCAGCAGCCCCTTACTGTTCTCGGAGACCTCCACGACGTAGCGCAGCAGGGGGCTGTTGCCGTCGAAGGGCTTGGCCCAGGTCAGGTTGATGGCCCGTTTCTCCTGCGGGCTCAGGGCGGCCACGGGGCTCTCGGGAGCGTGGGGGAGCTGCCTGGACAGGGGGGTTAGGGAGGGCAGGAGGGAGGGGGCACAGCCCCAGGTGGGGGTGGGTGCTGGCGGGATGAGGGGGGGTCTCACCGGACACGGAGGTGGGCGCTGCGCGAGTCGTTGCCCCCGGCCGAGATCACCTTGCAGGTGTAGGTGCCGATGTCACCCGACCAGGTCTGGGAGATGTGCAGGGTGCCCGCCTCGTCCAGGCGCACCCGGGGGCCGCTCTCGGGGCCCAGCGGTGCCCCGTCCTTCTCCCAGACGTACCTGTGCCAGGGGGACACAGAGGTGCTGGTGCCCCACTGCCCCTCAATGAACAGAGGGGACGCGGGGCTCCCGGTCACAGGGCACCAGGTGGCACTGCAGGACCACCAGCGCAGGGCTGAGGAGAAGGACCCCCCATCTCCCTCCTCAGGACAGCGGTGACAGCAGCCAGGTCGGCAACCCGGGGGTGCCTGGACTCCCCAACCCCCTCACTCACCTGACGTCCACGCTGGGGTCATGGGTGACCCCACAGCTCATGACAGCCTTGGTCCCCTTGATGACGCTCTGGTCCTGTGGCGGGTCCGTGATCCGTGTCCTTGCTGTGGGGGGACACAATGAACCACTGCAGGGGTGGCACTGGGAGGGACAGCCCCCGTCTGCACCCCCAAACCCAGCTCCCGTCCCTGGAGAGCTCCATCCCGCACCACCTTGGGTGGCACCCCGAGCCAGGCAGGGCCCCTCCCTCCCGGCTGTGGGTGACACAGGCCCACCATGAGTCCCTTACCCCAGACCACCAGGTCTGCAGAGGCCTCGTCCACGCCGCGGGAGTTGGTGGCCAGGCAGGTGTAGGTGCCGGCATCGGGCAGGTGCGCGGGGCTCACCAGGAGGCTGCCCGACTCCAGCAGGGTGAAACGAGGCAGCTGCACCGAGCCGCTGGCCAGGACCCGCTCCCCTGGGGACACAGCGGGGCGCCGTCAGTGCCACGGCCACCGGTGTGGTGGTCACCGAGCCCCAGGCTTGTCCCCAGCCCTTTACCTTTCTGCCAGGTGATGGCGGGGCGCGGCGCCCCCGAGGTCTCGCAGTTGAGGATGACGGACATGCCATCGATCACCGTGCTGTCCTGGGGACCCCGCGTGATGTTGGGGGCGATGCCTGTGGGGCACAGAGGCGCACAGCCCCCCCTGAATTCCCTCCCTGGACCTGACCCAGAATTTCCTGGGGTCCCTGAGCCCCCTGTGGGGCTCATCCCGCCCAGCACCCAGAGAGGGCACCCCCAGGGCAGAGCGGGGCTGGCACCTACTGGTCACGGCCAGGTACGTGGTGGTCTGCACCTCGCCGGCTGCGTTGCGGGCGAAGCACTGGAACATGCCGGTGTCATCAGGGACCAGCCCGCTGATCTGCAGGCTGCCGTCCTCCAGCAGCTGGAAGCGGGACAGCTTCTCCAGGTGCAGGAGGGCAGCGTCCTTGTACCAGGCCATCTCGGGAGGGGGGACACCTGCAGGGGACAGCCACGTCAGGCACGGGGTGGCGGCAGCACACGGAGGGTGCTGGGGAGCAGCTCACCCTTGGCTTGGCAGGGGATGGCAACCACCTTCTCCATCTCGGCCGTGATGTGTCTCTCCGGCTCCCTGACGAACTGCGGGGGCTCTGCCAAGGGAAGCAGGAAATAGGAATGGGGACAGAGCAACTCCCCAGGGTCTTTGGGCTGACCAGTGGCCCTCCTGTCACCTCCAATCCCAGCCCTGGGGCTGAGGCCGCCCCAGCTCATGGCACAAGGGGTCTGGGCTGTACCTGGGCAGGAGCTCACCCAGCACAGGCAGGAGCTGACCCAGCATAAGCAAGGAGGTGACCAGGGACAAGAGCTCTCCCAGCACGGGCAGGAGCTCACCCAGCACAGACAGGGAGGTGACCAGGGACAGGAGCTCTCCCAGCACGGGCAGGAGCTCACCCAGCACGGACAGGGAGGTGACCAGGGACAGGAGCTCACCCAGCACAGACAGGAGCTCACCCAGCACGGACAGGGAGGTGACCAGGGACAGGAGCTCACCCAGCACAGACAGGAGCTCACCCAGCACGGACAGGGAGGTGACCAGGGACAGGAGCTCACCCAGCACAGACAGGTAGGCTCCAGCAGTGACAGCAGGGACGCTGCTGCTGCGCAGCACAGCCTCGCACTCGTAGAAGCCGCTGTCGCTCAGGGTGGGGTGCAGGATGGTCAGCCGGCGGCTGTAGTCGCTGATCCCGCTGGACACGGGCGTCCCGTCCTTCTTCCAGATGATGTGCAGCTTGATCAGTGGCCTGGGGGGGCAGGGGAGTGTCAGGAGGCAGCTCCAGCTTCCCTGGGGGATCCCAGCTGCCTCCATCCCAAAGGACTCGGGTGGGAAGGGACCTCCCTCCATCGCACAGGCTCCAGGAGGGTGGTGGGAAGGGATTTAGGGGCACCCAGCCCCGAGGCTGGGCAATGCCAACAGGGACATTCCCCATCCCCATCCCAGTCCCCACCCCAGGGCTCACCTGGCGTTGGCCACACACTCCATGGTCACCTCCGAGGTCCCGGCCACCACACTGGTGTTCCTGGGTGGGACAATGATGGTGGGTGCGATGGGATCAGCCGGGCCACCCACATCTGGGGAGAAGGAGGCCAGAGGGACAGCCATGAGCACCCCCTGCCCACGCTGGGGTGTCCCCAGAGAGGGCACCCAAATCCCCGACTGCTCGGCTTGGAGGAGACAAAGGTGACAGGGACCTGATGCCATCCTGGTGGCATCAGGGCGCCTTCCCAGGTGTCCCTAAGCTGTGTCCTCCCGTGGGAGCCCTGGCACGCCTGGGCAGGGCCGCCAGGCTGGTGGCAGCAGGGAGGAGGGAGCAGGGAGTCCATAAAGCAAAATGATGGCAACAATAAAAAACCCTCATGTAGGCGCTGTAAAAACGCGATGGGCTCGAAAGCTGCTGATAGAGCTGAATCCATAAACAGGGGCTTTGGGATGTTTATGGCGTTCCAGGACGCCGAGGGACGGGAAAACAGATTAATGGGGATGGGAGACAGGCAGAGCCCGCCACAGGGTTAACCTGTCCTAACCCCGTGCAGCAGCAGCAGGGGAGATGGGGGAGAGTGTGACAGGACTGATGTCACTTCAGGGAGTGTCCCATGGGATGGGCTGTCACCACCCAAATGGCCTGGGGGACCCTTGGAAGTCCTGGAGGGCCCAAAGGAACTGAGGGGATGAAGCCACGGGGGTGGTCCCAAGGCAGGGGCTGCTCCTGTCACCGTGACAGGGTGACACGGACAGGGGTGGGAGAGGGTGTCCATGGGGTGACACCGCAACCCCCATTCCACAGCCCACCCCAGGGCACGGCCGGATGCAGCTGGAGGAGCTCTGCCCGTGACACACCAGTGCCTGCAGCACAGCCACGGGCGCCGAAATAAATTCCGAGGCAGCTGAACTGTTAAGTCAGCAGAAGCCGGAGCCTCCGAAGAGATTTACTGCAAATGAAATTTGGGGGCGAGGCCGGGGATGGGGGAAGGGGGGCAGTGCCCCCCACACTCACTGGCCACGGTCAGGGTGATGGGCTGGCTCGTCTTGTTGTCCCCGTTCTTGTCATTGACCGCCTGCACGTAGTAACGCCCCGCGTCCGGGGCCACCGTGGACAGGATGACCAGGGTGTTCTCCAGCGTGATGGCTCTGGGGGACGAGAGCGTGGCAGGAGTGAACCCATCGAGCTGGGACCCTTACTGCCCACCCAGCCCCCTCACCTGCCTGGGGGCACCCACAAGGGACCCCTGGCCTCCACCCCCCAAGCCCTGCACCCCTCTGTGCAAGCAGAGCCCATGGGACGGTGCAGATCCCTAGGATTTCTCCTTTTTTTTTTTCATTTTTTACTTAACGGAGCAATCTAATCTGCCGGAAACATAAAATGCTTTGTGGAGTATGTTTTTTTACCATTAAATATGAGATAAAGGAGTTTTATCTCCTCAATCCCCCTTTGCAAATCGAAAGGAGACCAGTTCAATTCCTGCATAATGGGGGTTGCAAATTCAATTCCTGCAGGCTGTGGCTGCCAGGGCAGCACCTGGATGTGCCAGAGCTCCGTGGGGCACACGGGTGTGTGCCGTGCTTGGCTCTATCCCCCCCCTCTCCCCTGCCTTCCTCCCCCTTGTTTTCATTTTTTGTTAAATAATCCCTTTCTCTGGTGACAAACAGAGCCATTAGTCACCGAGCACATCCCTGGGTTTCAGCACAATGCGCTCACGGTGTTGGTTAAACACCCTTAGTGTGGGGGACAAGGGGAAACGCAGCCCCCGGGATGTTGGGGGGCTCCAGGGGAATCCTGGGGGTGCTCACATGCGGCTGCTGGGGGAGATCTTCCTCCCGTCGCGGAACCAGGTGACCTGGGGCTGCGGGAAGCTGGCGATGCGGGGTGCGCGGATGACGGCCGCCTCCCCGTGGGACACGCTCTGCTGCGTCTCGCTGTCCTCGAAGCTCCCCATGTCTGCAGGAGCGGGGAGAGAACCGTGGCAGGGGCTGGGGATCCAGCCCCGGGTCTGGCTGGGCAGCAGGATGGGGTTTGTGGGATGGGATCCCAGGGGTCGGTGCCTTCCTCAGCTGGGGTGTGGCATGTGGGAGTGGCTCAGATCCCACCGGCTGCTCCTGGTGATCCATCCCTGCATCCCTCCCTGATCGGAGCCCCATCATCCTTGTGCTGGGTTAGGGACCCCTGTCCGAGTGTCCCCCACCAAGGACAGGCTGCAGCCACAGCAGGAAGAGCCCAGTCCCGGGGTTCCCCAACTTCTCCCCGTTCCCCATTCTGTGTCCCAGTCCCGGGGTTCCCCAGCTTCTCCCCATTCCCCATCCCGTGTCCCAGTCCTGGGGTTCCCCAGCTTCTCCCCATTCCCTATCCCGTGTCCCAGTCCCGGGGTTCCCCAGCTTCTCCCCATTCTGTGTCCCAGTCCCGGGGTTCCCCAGCTTCTCCCTGTTCCCCATTCCGTGTCCCAGTCCCGGGGTTCCCCAACTTCTCCCTGTTCCCCATCCCGTGTCCCAGTGCCAGGGTTCCTCAGCTTCTCCCCGTTCTCCATCCCGTGTCCCAGTCCCGGGGTTCCCCAGCTTCTCCCCATTCCCCATCCCGGGTCCCAGGGCTCCCCAGCTTCTCCCCATTCCATGTCCCAGTGCCAGGGTTCCCCAGCTTCTCCCCATTCCATGTCCCAGTGCCAGGGTTCCCCAGCTTCTCCCCGTTCCCCATCCTGTGTCCCAGTCCCGGGGCTCCCCAGCTTCTCCCCATTCCCCATCCCGTGTCCCAGTGCCGGGAGCATCCCAGCACAACCCTGACTGCAGGGACAGGCTGGGGCACAGCTGCCTCCACCCCACCCCGCCATTCCCAGGCTGGAATCACACACACAGCAGCTGTAGGAGACTGAGGGAAGCGGGGGGCACGGAGGAGGGGAGTGGGACAGGGGATTTTTATGGACTTCCTTAATTGCTGTAATTAAAAACATGTAAAGAATCCTTTTTTAACGACTTTGCCATTATCATTAGTTGTTAGCACAGCTGCCTTACTAATTTCTCATTATCCTCCTGATTTGTCACTGCTCCTCAGGAGGTGTTTGAGGGGATGGGACTGGGGGTGTCCTGGAGGCAAGGGGTGACAGAGAGGGGCAGGTCCCTTTGGGGGACAGAGCCACCATCCCAGGCCTCAGCGCTCTCATCTCCTCCTTAAATCTAAGGACATCCCTGCCAGCGTCACCCAAGGGACAATCTGAATGTCCCTGCCAAGTGCCACTCCAGGGATGCTCCAATGTCCCTGCCAAGCGTCACCCCAGGGATGCTCCAGACGTCCCTCCCAGCACTGCTGCAGGGACACTCTGATGTCCCTGCCAGCGTCACCCCAGGGATGCTCCAATGTCCTTGTCAGTGTCACCCCAGGGATGATCCGATGTCCCTGTCAGTGTCACCCCAGGGATGGTCGCATGTCCCTGCCAGCATCACCCCACAGACACTCTGGATATCCCAGGCAGCACCACCCCAGGGATGCTCTGATGTCCCTGCCAGCGTCACCCCAGGGATGCTCCAGACGTCCCTCCCAGCACTGCTGCAGGGACACTCCAATGTCCCTGAGAGTGTCACCCCAGAGATGCTCCAATGTCCCTGTCAGTGTCACCCCAGGGATGATCCGATGTCCCTGCCAGCATCACCCCAGAGACACTCTGGATATCCCAGTCAGCACCACCCAAGGGACACTCTGGAGGTCCCCGCCAGTGTCACCCCAGAGATGCTCCAATGTCCCCACCAGTGTCACCCCAGGGATGCTCCAATGTCCCTGCCAGCATCACCCCGGGGACACTCCAATGACCCGGCCAGTGTCACCCCAGGGATGATCGGATGTCCCTGCCAAGCACCACCCAAGGGACACTCTGGATGTCCCTGCCAGTGTCACTGCAGGGATGCTCCAATGTCCCTGCCAGTGTCACCCCAGGGATGCTCTGGATGTCCCCACCAGTGTCACCACAGGGATGCTGCAGGCTCCCACGGGCTGGCCACCAGCAGCACCAGCACCAGAGCTGTCCCACAGCGCCGGGAGCTGGCTGTCCCCGTGCTGTCCCCGTGCTGTCCCCACGCAGCAGGACGGTCACTTACAGGCCACCTGCACCTCGGTCTGGCGCTGCAGCAGGGCTCCCATGCGGTTGCGGACGATGCAGCGGTAGAAGCCGGCGTGGGTGCGGTCCAGAGAGGTGATCATGTACCTGCGGGAGGGGTGTCAGCGGTGAGGAGACATCCGTGTCACTGTCACAGCGCCCCGGGGAGGCGGAAGGCCCTGCACACCCTCCCGATTTACTGCACCCGTGCCGGGAGCTCCTTTTCCCGGAGGAGCCGCTGCTGGAGGTGTGTGCTGCGTGGATGTGGGTGGCCGTGCAGGCTGGGGGGACACCCCAGTGTCCCTCACTGCCACACAGGGACTCGCAGCCACCCACACTGGGGGTGCTTTCACTGTGCACAAACCGGTGACTGTCACCCTCCTGGCGCAGGGGCTGAATGTGGCCCTGAGCCCTGCCCCAGCCCCACAGCGACACTCCGGGCTGCTGGTGTCACTCAGCCTGGAGCTGAGAGCGGCCGAGTCCGGCACTGCTCCCATGAATCCCGGCTGAACCCCCTTATCACCCCCACGCCTGCTCTTATCAGCCGCCAGCGCCAGCAGCCGGTGAGCAGATAAAGGAAATCTCCACTCGAGCACCCCCCGAGCATCGCCGCGGTCCCCAAGCCGGACCCTGCTGCCACCAGCCCTCCCCGGGCAGTCCCCACCCCCGGAGCTCCTGTTCCAGAACAGACGGGGGAGCCTCCGGGGGGCCGGGCAGGCGCTGCAGCGTCGCCGTCCCCGACGGGGAGCGCTGCGAGATAAAGCAGAGAGGGAATAAATAAAGCAAGCTCAGCCCTCCTTGCCCAAAATCTAATCTTGCGTTAAAACCCGCCGCGGGCTCTTTCGGCAGAGCTTTGTTTGTTCTTCTGAGAACTGAGCGTAAATTAAACTTTCATAAGACCTGAGGAGCGCCGTTCCCCGTGCCGGGAGCGCGGCGGGGCCCCGCGCCCACCTCCCCGCACCGGAGAGGGTGACAGGGGACACAGGGCTCCCCCCTGGCCCCGCGGAGACCGGGCGGGCACGGCGGGACCGGCACCAACCCCGCGGTGACACCCACCCAGCCGCCCACCCAGGCGGCGTGCCGGAGTCACCCGTCCCCGCGGGAGGAGGGAGGGCACCCTTTGGGAACGAGTCCTTGAGTGTCACGGCTGATATTTTAAAAAAGCTCCCCAGAGGCTTTAAATAAGATATTTCAATTCCACGGAGCTGTCAGGAACGGCTGCAGACGCCAGGAATAATGGGCCCGCTCTCCTTGCGGTGTCCTCGTTAATAAATCACACCGTGACTCCCGAACACACGCACGCCCATGGACGGACGGGCGCACGGACACACAGAGGGACACGCGTGTCCCCAAACAGATCCGTGTCCTCGCCGCCGTGTCCCCCTCCAGACCCTCATTCCAGCACGGGGACAACGCAAAGCCACCAGTGCACAGCCCGAGGGACCCAAAGCGGTCACACCGTGTCCCCACGGGCAGGGCACCTCCACGGGCACAGGCAGCTCTGTCCCCCAGCCCAGGACATTCCCGCAGATCCAGTTAAACGGGCCCGGTCCCCGCACACGGGAGCTGGAGGAGTTATTGAGGCAGCAGCACTTCCACACACACCTCAGCAGCTGAAAATAGCCCGGAGAAAGGAAATCAATTCCCGGCGCAGCCCAGCCCGCAGTCATCAACCAAACCAGCACAGACTTTGTTCTCTCCCGCTCGCCTTCCACCGAGGCTTTTATCCAAGAGCGCTCGGATTCGATTTCCTTCCCCCATCACGCCTGGCTGGAAGGGGACGGGAATTGATTTCACCCCCAATGTCACCCTCCTGTCCCCCCCTCGCAGGGGATGCGCCGCAGGCAGGAGGGGTGGATGTCACCCCACATATTTTCCCCAATGTTTGTGCCACAGCTTCATGGCCAGGAGCTCCAG
This sequence comes from Acrocephalus arundinaceus, assembly GCA_021534815.1. Taxonomy (NCBI): domain Eukaryota; kingdom Metazoa; phylum Chordata; class Aves; order Passeriformes; family Sylviidae; genus Acrocephalus; species Acrocephalus arundinaceus. The sequence goes on from JAJEOU010002598.1 coordinate 10,827,498, forward strand.
GGCCACTGTGCCATGCAAGGAAGCAGCTCCAGCTGGGAGCGATCCCGGTGCCCCGGCCGGGTGGCTTTGTCTCCTGCCGGGACAGGGGTGAAGCCGGCCCAGCTCCTGGCACAGCCCCGCTGCTGACTCCGCTGTTCCAGGGGTTTGTTTGGCTCCGCTGTGAAGACGGAGGCTGACAGGGCACGGCCCGCGGGGAAAGCCCTTCCACAGCCAGCACTGACCCGCGCTGCTCCGTCAGGAAGCGGCTGCGTCCCGCTCCGCCCCGGGGTCAGGAGGGGCTCCGCGGGCAGGAGCCCCGTGCCCGGGGGGACCGGCGGGTTTGCAGCCGCAGCTTTGGCACCGGATCCGTCTGACAGATGGATGGCTGCATGCCGGGAATGACAACCTGTCTGTCTGTCCATCCATCCATCCCTGATCCCAGCAGCGTGCTCAGCTGCCCCCCGTGCCATCCTGGCACCGCCGCGTTCCGCAGGATCGTCCCCGCTGCTCCGTGCCCCAGCCCCGGCTGCTGCCGTGCCTCTGTTATTGTAGGGTTGCTGAGGAGCGCGGGGCTGACGCTGCCGAATTATTCTTAGATTGAGGGGGTGGAGAAGGGCCGGGAAAAGCAGCAGCCAAAGGATTTGATCCATCAAATTCAAAGCCAGAAGAGCGCAGAAATCTGTGAGGTTCTTCCCGTGCCGCCCAGTAACGGCAACAGCTGGATCGGATTTGGGATGGAAGCACGGTGGCACAGTCCCCTTTGATTAATATCCTGTGTAACGACTAATTAATTCTGGAGGGGACGTGTGTTTGAATAGTTACTGTGGGATAATGAAATGTCAAGTGAGCATTAAAACACACTTAGCAGAGGTTTAACGACTCGAAGCATCGGAGCGAGTGTCCCGGCCCCTGCTCCGGGCCAGCGCTCGATGAGGCTGCGAGCACCCCCCTGGAGCTCCATCAGCCCCGCTGAACGGGGCTATTGGATCTCAATTAGCTCCCGATTGGAACAAACCCTGCTCGCATCCACGTGGCCGCTGCCTCTCCTCCTGCCCGGAGTGTTTTCCCTCGGGCCGTGGGAATTGGGCGGGCGCCGGCAGCCCTGTAAATCGCTGCCTCAATTGGCCCTGCCAGAACAATGAGCCATTTAATAATTAATGCCCGTGTATTAATCAGCCTCCTTCCTGCAGAGCAGGGACGGGGCGAGCCTCGCTCCGTGCTGCGGCATCCGGAGGGCTCTGGTGCATTGCAAACCGCCGGCTTGGCCACCTCCCAGCTCCGGTGGCATCTCCGACAGCTCCCTGTCCTCTCCACCGTGGCTCCGGAGCCCTTCTGAGATCCCAGCGAGGAAATTCCCTCCGCTGCCATCCCAGCACATCCCTGGTGCTTCACTGGCACCGCTGCCCCGCTGCTCCTCATGCCACACTCAAGTGTCCCCCCAGTTCCCAACAAGGCACAGAGACAGGCAGCAGCCTCCCCAGCACAAGCATTCCCAGGAAATTCCTGGAAATTCCCGCTTCCCTCCGTGCTGCCCGTGCTCCTCACCGGCACTCCCGGGGCTTTGGTGGTGCCAAAGCTGCCACAGGCCAGGCTGGAGCCGCAAGAAACAGGAACGCCCTGCTGGGCTCCCGCCCAGCCTGGATGCAACCCTTGCAACGTTCCTCGGCTCCCGCTAATTAACTCATTGCACGGTAATTAGCTCCCCAAGGCAGAGGGATGGGCTTCCCACCTGGGCTGGCAAAGGCTTGGGCCCACCAGAGCAGGGATGAGCTCCCAGCGAGCACAGGCTGAGATTCCAGCAGGAATCCAGGGATGATCCATCCTCTTTGCCCCAGGTCCGGGATTTTCAGAGGCTCCTGGCTCCGTATTTTACATAATTTGGGGACAAACTGTGGTCATTAAACATTTGGGATCTTCACCAGGCCATAAAGGCACATCAGAGTCCTGTGTGTGCAGCCAGTTGTGTCCCTGCACCCCCGGGGACACCCCAAAACAGCCCAGTGAGCAGCAGGGGTTGAAAGAGCCCCAAATCTGCCCCAAATTTTGTTAAGCCCACACAGAAAGGCTCCTGGCAGGAGATGGGGATGGATCAGAGGCACCACGTGCTGGAAACCCTCCCCAGGGCTGGCATGGGTGGCACGGGGAGGCTCAGCTGTGCCAGCCCTGCTTGGCTGGCAGCAGCTGGGGCAAAGCCAGCCGGAGTCGGAGATGGAATTACACTGCTCCAAGCTCCAGCAAAGGGGATTTGGGCTCTGGAGAGGAGGAGGGGAATCCTTCAGTGGCTGCTGGACTCCTGCACCAGCTGTGGAGCCCATGAGGAGAGGCACGAGGGCTGATTTAGGAGCAGGAAGATGCATCCCTACGGATGGGAGTCTGTCCAGGGGTAATCTATGTGTAAGGTAATTTCCGAAGGCAGCAGGACTCGGTGCAGCCCTTAATAGGACAATCTCGTGTGATAAATTACCAGACCCAACTAATCTGCATGTTAAATTTCTTGTATGAGAAATAAATATCCTCAATTCACCAGAGAAGCGCTTCTCTTCCAAGGATTTCATTAAAGACATCGAGCTGCCTGATTTGCATGTTACGATTCCTCATACGAGCAGCTTCGGAGAGATCCCAGAGGGAAAAACAGAGCTGGGCATGGACAGCAGGGCCAGGACACCCGAGTGTGATCTGCCACCCACTGCTGGCACTGAGGGGTGTCACTGTGGGGTCCCCAGAGCGGGAGGCAGCAGGGATTCCATGGGAAAACAGCCCCTGCACCCCTGCCAGCAGCAGGGAAGGGAGGGAGCAAGGAGAGGAGAGGGCAGGAGGGCCCTGATCCCATTCCCAGCAGCAGGGATGTTCCTGGGGTCAGAGGCCCGTGGGCACACACAGAGCCAGGCTGATCCCTGAGCCCCCACAGACCCCAAGGATGCTCCCAAGGGAGGACCTGTCCACACACACACACAGAGCCAGGCTGATCCCTGAGCCCCCCACAGACCCCAGGGATGCTCCCAAGGGAGGATCTGTCCACACACACACACACAGAGCCAGGCTGATCCCTGAGCCCCCAGGGACGCTCCCAAGGGAGGATGTGTGTCCCCCCCCCCCCACACACACACAGCCAGGCTGATCCCTGAGCCCCCACAGACCCCAGGGATGCTCCCAAGGGAGGATCTGTCCACACACACACACACAGAGCCAGGCTGCTGCTCAGTCCCTCGGGGGTCCCTCATCCTGCTCCATCCCCTGGGATCCCCCTGAGGGAAGGCAGCTCTGCATGAGTGTGGAACCAAGCTGGGACTCTCCCATCCCCAGGGATGCTCCAGGGGGTGGCTCCGTGATCACACACCGAGCCGGGCTGGTGCCCAATCTCCCTCAGCCCCCAGGGATGGCTCCCGGGGGGGGATGACTCCACCAGCACACGGTCCCAGGCCGGTCCCCAGCCCTCCTGGAGTCCCCCATCGCACCGAATCCCCTGGGATGCTCCTCAGGGAGGCTCCAAACGCTCACAGAGCCGAGTGATCCCGCCGTGCTCCCCAGGGATGCTCCAGGGGATCGGCTCCACGCAGAGACACCGCCCTGGCCCTGCCCGCCCCGGGAGCAGGGACCGGCCCAGTCCGCTGCCCACCCGGGCCTCGGCGAACGCCAAGAGCCGCTCCGGTGGCTGCGGAACCGCTGCGGGAAGGAAAGGGCGGTCGCCATGGAAACGCTGCCAAACTGGGAGAGCGGCTCCTTCCCTGGAAACGTGGCGTGAGCTCCGACCACCACCGGCGAGCACCAAGCGGGGCGGCTCGAGGGGGGCGAGGGGGGACAGCGAGGCCCTGCCCACAGCCCCCCAAAACGGGGGAAATGCACAAGGGCACGGCGGCCAGCGGTGCTGGAGGGATGCCCTGCTCAGGAGGAGCAGCGGTCAGGATGATGAAGATGGAATGACGAAGGAACCACGAGGTGAAGCCACTAACCCTGGCTGGGAACCGCCAGCTGGTGCCACCAAGCCTTGCTGGGAATCAACAGGCGATGCCACCAAGCCCAGGCAGTCCCTGGGCACAGCTCCCTGCAGCACATTGTCCTCTCCAAGCCTCCTCCATGGGCACAGCCAGGCTCTGGGGACTGTCCTCCTGTCCCTGCACAGAGCTGGGAGGGACTGGGGCACCCCAAACCCCTCACCCACGGCACCCATCCCCAGCCCCACAGGACCAAGAACATCCCTGAGCCTCCCCGGCCATCAGCACCAGCGCTCCCCTCTCCAAGGATTACTCTGTTTCTAAACTCGTTAACTTTTAATTACAACCTTCCCACTGCCTGAGCGGGCTGGCTCGGCGCCACCGACAGCTCTATTAAAATTCAATTTCTGCCCATCATAACTAATTTTGGTCCTTCGCCTTCTCACCAGCAGCCTCCAGTGCCAGGCAAGACAGCCAAACCCTCATCTCCGCACTCTAAATCCCCACGGAGCCGCGGGCAGAGCCAAGGGAGGCTGGCAGGTTCCAGGGGAGCCCAGCAGGGATTTGCACGGTGCCTTCTCTGCTCCATTGGCTGCGCTGGGTTTGTTTGGGTTTTCCCCACGTGTTTGTTTGGTTGGTGTCTCACTTCCTCCCTTAATCCTTTCTGCCTGGATGCTGGAGCTGGGGGCTGGGGGCTCCGGCACAGGGGAGTCACCTTGGAGCAGGGATGCAGGGATACAAGGTTGCAGGGTTCCAGGGTTGCAGGGTTGTAGGGATTGCAGGGATGAAGGGATGCAGGGTTGCAAGATTGCAGGGATGCAGAGATGTAGGGATGAAGGCATGCAGGATGCAGGGATGCTGGGATTCAGGGGTGCAGGATTTCAGGGATGCAGGGATGAAGTGATGCAGGGTTGTAAGGTTGCAGGAATGCTGGGATGCGGGCATGCTGGGATGCAGGATTGCAGGAATGCTGGGATTCGGGGATTCAGGAATGCTGGGATGCAGGAATGCAGGGATTCAGGAATGCTGGGATGCGGGGATGCAGGGATGTGGAGCTGCCGGACATCCCGGAGCACAGACACCACTGCTGGGCCCTTTCCTACTGAAGGATCAACGGATCAAACCCAGGAGAAACTGAGGAAAAGGAGTCAGAATCCCCATTCTGGTTTGGAGGTGACCCCCAGGCACCCCAGCCCACTCCCAGGGCAGAGCTGGGCCCAGGATCACAATCCTGACTCCTTTCTCCTGCCTGGGGAAGAGCTGCATCCCTGACAGGAGGGAGCTGTGGGGCTCAACAGGTCTCTGAACTTCCACACCATGACAAGGGTGTCCCACAGGGCCCTCAGGGCATTGCAGAGCTGCAGCCACCGCGGCTCAGGAGGTCCCCAAGGTCCCCAAGGAGGGCCAGGGCTGCAGGATCCCAGCACGGCACACGACGTCACCCAGCCGCTCTCTGCGCGTTCCCGGCATCCCGGAGCAGCCCCACGTTGCTACAGCAACACGAAGCCTTTGGATTCGATGCCTGGAAAGGGGGAACGGCTTGTCTCGACCTGAATTATTGATTAAAACAGAGAGGATGACACACACTCTCTCAGAGGAGACGGCAAGAGGTGCCCGCCTTGATTTAAAGGCCATCTCCGCGGGGCCGGAGCCGCTCTGTGCCGGGATGGGTCGGCACACGGGGCTGGATTTGGGCACTCCCCCACACCAGCCTGCCTTGCCCCTTCCCGCTCTGGCTGTTCCCAGGGTGCCACGGGCGGGCTGTGATCCGCAGCCCGGTGTCGAGGTGTTAATCCGCTTGTGCAAACACCTGGTCCGTGCCGCTGACCTGCCTCAACTCCCCGTTTGCTCTGCAAACAGAGCCGGCGGCTCGCGGGCTGCCAAGCGCTGCCTCTGCGCCGCCTCCAGGGTGGCAGCGCTGGCACGGGCACCTGGCAGGGACCAGCACGGCGGGCGGGATTCGCCACGGATGCCCGGGAAGGCTCAGAATCCCAGAGTGACTGAGGCTGGGAAAGACAGACCTCCAAGGACACAGCGTCCAAGGTGTGCCCAATCCCCGCCTTGTCCCCGGCCCAGAGCTCTGAGTGCCACCTCCACTTTTCCTTGGGCACTCCAAACCTCCCCTCCGATGCCTGACCGCTCTTGTCAGGCTCACCGGTATTCCAGGGAGAACTTGGTGAGCTCCCGGCTGTTGTGCAGCCACTTGAACTCCAGGGGCCAGCTGCCCTCGGCCATGCAGGTCAGCACCAGCCGGTTCCCCTCCAGGTGCACCTGGCTCCGCACCGGCTCCGTCTTGAAGTACGGGGAGACATCGTCTGTGGAGAGAGGAGGGACAGGGATCAAGGCCCCGCATCCTGCCAGCCCCATGGATTTGCTGCCCCTGCCCCACTTAAAATGATCCTTAAGGCCCCCTTCCAATCCAAACCATTCTGTGTCACCATCACCCCGCAGCCACCTCCCCGTCCCCTGCCAGGCCACCCCAGGCCACCCAACCCCCTTCCCTGTCCCTTGTCCCTCCCTGAGCCATTCCAGCAGCCCATCCTCAAGGGCTCAGCCCGCTGCAGGTTTATCTAAGCCGCTTCTTTGCTTCATTCCCGGCTCCCTTTGTAGCATCTCCGAGCTTTTAACTCGAGGGGTGAAGGGGCGGAGGGGCTGCGAGCGGAGCGAGGCAGAACCACTTACTCCTCTCCTGTTTTATTTGCTAAGTAAAACTATAAATCGAACCACACAGCTCCATTTTCTGCTTAACAAATGGAAGCCCTTTTACTTCAAAGGCACATTCATATTCCCCAGCAGCTTTCAAGTGCACGTTCAATCACAGCTCTGGGTTTTTTCTTTGGGGTAGGGCTTCGCTTTCTTGTCTGCTCAAGCTGAATTTCCTGCCGTGGATCCCTGCGCCGTGAGCAGTGCCCACCACCCTGGGGGTGTGACAGGAGTTTGTGGGAGCTCAGAGGCACCCGGAGCTGCACTGGGGGTTCTTCTTCTCCCTCCTGGCTCCTGCACACCCACATGGAAGTGCCCAGTGGATTTACACCATCCTGCCTGGCAAAGGGGAGGGCACGGCGGTGCTGGATCGAGTCATTAGGAAGGAGCAGCTTGAGGCTCGTTAATTTAATCTTCCTCTCTGACCTTCAGCAGCGCCGGCTGGTAGGGGCAGCCCTGACTCCTCCTGGTGTCCCTGCCTCAGATCCAGGATGGATTCGGACATTGGGGCATCAGGGCATGGCAGCCCAGAGTGTCCCGGGTGGCACAGGGGCAGAGCGATGCCCATGGGCAGCTCAGTGTCCTGGCTGTGGGGTTTGGCACAGCCCCACCCACGGCCACGCTGCTCCCTGGCCCCACAGGTGCCCCAGGAGTGGGGACACGGGTGTCACAGGGCTCACGGGCACATCCCAGTGCGGGATCCGTGTCACCCGTGCCCGGCGGTGGCCGCACGTGTCCCCACCACGGAGGGGCACAGCGTGACCTGCAAGGCCGGGGCTTCGCCCACGCCACCCCGGGGACTCTGGGATTAGGGCAGCGCCCAGATGGGGACGTGGCACAGCCAGATGGCAGCTCCGGCTCCAAACACCTCCTCCATGGCACCAGGAAACGAGCCATGCACCTGCCTGGGGCCCACTGGGCGCGATGCAGCTGCGGGGAGGATCCAGGCAGGGCACAAGGGGCTGATCCCCAGGGAATGCCGATTCCCAGGGAATGTTGATCCCCTGGGAATGCTGATCCCTCAGGAGCACCAGGCTGTGCTGCGGGGTCCAGCTGAAAGCTCCCATGGCACAGGGGACAAAATTCTGGCATGCCCAGTGCACCCCCTGCACCCAGCCGGCACCCAGTATCTGGGACACACCTTGGAGATGTCCTGGAGGTGCTTGGAGAGCGTTTGGGGAGCGGGGTGCTGCTGGCGCACCTTCCCCTGGGCCCGCCCGCCGTTTGCATCCATCCTAATTTGATTTTAAGCAGCTAAGGCTCATCACGCTTTGAAGCGCCCGAGCCATCTGTTCTGCATTAAGGGGTGAAAAACGGCGCAGAGGAGGAGAGGCGGCTCCTAATTCCGCACGGATCGTTCCGTGGTGATCCGCCCGCCAAGGTCACGGCGGCCGCGCCGCTCCCGGAGCCTCCCGTGCCCCCGGAAAGGCAAACCCACCCCGACTACGGCCGGGGACAGCGGGGATGGGGGTCTTGGGGGTCCCCTGTGACAGGAGGAAGGTGGTACTGAGCTCGAGTGGAATCCTCCTCATCCTCCAGGGAGCCCAACCCGATGCCAGGGGTGGCTGGAGGAGAGGAGGGATCCAGGGAGGGGGAATGTGGATCTTTAATTCCCAGGTTTCCAGAGAGGCCTCCAGGGACAAGACCCGGTGTTCCTGGTGTTCCCAGGGGATGCCCACACCAGCTCTTGGAGGGGACAAGCGTGGGGGGCCCCAAAACTGAGCAGCGCTGTCCCCCTCATCCCCAGTCCCTTCTGCGGCCCCCTGGCCTCAGTTTCCCTCTCCAGCCGCACCAGCCACCCCAGCTCTGCTCCCTGGGGACAGCTGCACGTTCCTGCCATCCCTGCCAGTCCCTGGCAGCACCAAATCCAGGTTCACGGAGCTCTCACCGTGTCCCCACGGAGCCGGCACGGGTGGGAGCTGCCATTCCCCCGGCCCTGGGCCCACGGGAACGGCTCCCGGAGGGTGACAGCACCGTCCCCCCAAAGGAAGGGTCATTACTGCTCATTCCGCCTCTCCCCCATCTGTTGTGACTGTTTACACTCCACTCGCTAATTAGAGGCTAATTAGTTGGTGCAGAAATTCATCACTTTCCAAACACAGGCGGCAGCGAGGGGCGTCTCGGGGAACATCTGCACATCTGCCGGCGGCGCGGGGGCCCTCTGCCACCCTGGGCCACGCCATCCCATGCCAGGCCATGCCAGCAGTGTCCCCTCACCAAAGAAAAGTGCCACCAAACCCGTGTGTCCCCATCCTGCCCGCTCCGCTGACCCCGGGGCCGAGCCGGGGGGGCGGATGGGATTCCAGGGGCTGGCAGCGGGGAAGGGGGACAGGGACAGGGACAGTCCCAGCTCTCTCATCCCCTGCCCATGACAATCTAATGCCAGGCCCTGGCACGGCACTAATCCCGCCTAATGGGATCACAATCTTGGCCGCTGCACTTTAGTTACATCAGGGCCGGCGGGGCATTAGAGCCGGAGCGGGCGCGGATGTAGGGCAGGGCTCCCCAAAGAGCCGTAATGGATCCTAATTCCCGGCCCTAATGGGAACTAAGCTCCCCTCTCCCCGGCTTCAAATCCCTCTTGATGGGTAGGGACGGGCAGTTTTAAGCCTGGAGGGATCCCGGAGTGGCTGCTGAGGGCACGGCTCTGCCCGGCAGCTGTGGCAGGGGGGTGCTGGGGGCGGGGGGTGCAGCCCCCTCCTCTTCCCTACCCTCTCCGAGGCGAGATGGGGATGGGAGCAGGAGATCCAATTCCACAGGTCAGCCCCAAAGCACCAATGGGACACCAGTGTCCCCTCCTGCCTGGCACCACCGCCCAGGGGACAGCACAGTCCCCATCTCTGCTGGTGTTCAGCACAGCGTCACCCCCTCCTTGGGGACAGGAGTGACATCCGTGCCCTGCCCTGCTCACCCACTGGAAGGTGACCAGCCCATTTCTGCGGATTACCACGATCCAGCAGGATGCACCAGGAATCCCAACGGAGCCGATGCCCTCCAGGACCTGGGGGATGTCCTGAACCCCGCCCACCTCCACCTGCGGCCTCCAGGTACCCAGCAGTGCCCATCCAACAGCAGGGAGCAGCACCTGCCTCAGGGGAAACAACTCCATCCTCTTCCTCCTTCCCAACAGCCCTTCTGTGGTCCGTGGCCGGTGCAGCCCTGGGAAGTGCCCACCGCACCTGGACCACAGCGAGGGGACAGAGCCATGTCCCTGCTCCCCCCTCAGCTTCCCAGGGCTCCCCCATCCTTCCCGGAGCATCCCCACCCAAAAAGGAGGATGGCAGCCTGGAAAGGAGGATGCCAGCCCAGCACAGAAGATGCCACCCCTCCAGGAGTGGTGGCACGGCCACCTGGCACTGCCACCGAGCAGCTCCCACCCCGGCCCCCCCCCAGCACGGGGAGATGGAGCTAAATCTCTTCAGCATCAGACTCTCGCTGGCTCCGCAGCACGAAGAGATTAAAAAACAATAAAGAGAAAGCGAAACCCTCCGCTATAATTACCAGCCTTTAGCCGCCAGCGGAGGCAGGAGGGAGGGAGGCAAGGAAAAAGGGGGAAAAAGAAACAGAGGAGAAGAAGAAATCCACTAAAATTTTAATAGGAACCACTGCATTTAATTTAACGACACATTTTTTCAATTACCAGAATAATTGTTTTATTCATAAAACGAGTTTCAATAAGAGGGTAATTTTCCTTTGTTTTTATTATTCATTTGTGGAACATATTCGCCGCGCGGTTCCCCGGCGCCGCCGCAGCCGCGCCACATCTGGGGGGGCTGGGGAGGGGGGAACATCACCCACAGCCCCCAAAAACAGCACCCATGGGGGACCAGAATGTCCCTGAGCACCCCGGTGGGGTCACAGCCTCAGCTGGGTGCAAGGAGAGGTGTCCCCAGCGGATCCATCTTGGTGACAGGGACACGGTGGCCCTGGGGACAAGTGGATCCCTGCCCAAGTAGCCACCCCTTGGCTAAGTCCCATTCCCAGCCAGGTGAGGTTGGGAAGCACCAATTTTCCAGTGGATGCTGGCAAAGCCACCAGGTCGATGCCATGGCCCACGTGTCCCCAAGGGCCCGGGCACGGCCCCCGGTGCTGCCGGTGTCCCCAGGTGGGGCCCTGCCGGGGTCCCCGGGGGCAGGTGGCAGGTGGCAGGTGCAGGATTGGTGGCTCTCTGTGCCGCTGCCGGGCCCATTAGTATTCCTGAGGCACGGCTCCATCCCCTTAATAAAAAGCAAACACGGAATTGAAATGCCGAGCGCTGCCGGCACCTGGGGAGCCACGGAGCGCGACCGCGCTGCCAGGAGGGGACCGAGGGGACCAGGATCCGGCTGGGGGTGCCAAGGATGGAGCCGAGAATGAGCCAGTGTGGTTTGGGAACCCTGGCTGAGCCCTGCTCGGCCTCCTCCCAACACCTGGGCAGGTGCAGAGCAGCCTGAGCCACACCCCGCAGCCTCCGAGGGGATCCCGCAGGGTTGGCAGTGGGGCAGGACGGCTCCATCCTCCTCATCCCATCACCACCACAGCCAAAATCACAGAGTCACCGAATGCCAGAGTGCTTTGGGTTGGGGAAGTCCTTAGAATCCATCCAGTGCCACCCCTGCCATGGCAGGGACACCTGCCACTGTCCCAGACTGCTCCAAGCCCTGTCCAACCTGGCCTGGGACACTGCCAGGGATCCAGCGGCAGCCACAGCTGCTCTGGGAATTCTTTCCCAGGGCCTCCCCACCCTCACAATAAATAATTTTTTCCATGAGATCCATCCCAGCACTGGCCCTGGGTCCTGATCCCAGCAGAGGTGGCCCTGGAGCAGCCACAGGGACACCCAGCTGTCCCTTGCTGTCCCCCAGGCTGGGTCGGTGCCACGGGGCAGCCCCGCTGCCCACATGGAGCAGCACCATGGGCACGGGCACAGTCCCACCCATCCCATCCCACCCCAGGGACCAGCCCGGCTGCCCCACACACCCTCACCCACCGCGTGTCTTTTGATGTGGTTTTTTTGCCCTTTTCACAAAGAGAAAGACTTATAATTGCAGATGTGACCATTAATCCTCCCAACTTACTTTGTTCCCTTCCTTCCCTGCTTTCCCCTCCCTCCCTCCTCTCCCCCCCCCCCCACTGAGACCAAGAGCTTTAAAACTCTCCTTCTGGCTATTAATTAAAAGCAACCTCTCCACTGCCGTGAGTGTACTTGCCATAAATTAATAGCAGCCTTCTTAATCAAATCTTATCTCCTCTCCAAGCACCCGGCGCACGGGGCCGGGTTGGTATCCCAGCCTGCCCAGCCGTGAAATGCAATTCCCAATGCTCCAGTGGCCTCGACAGCTCCGCTCCATCCCCTCCTCCCCGGCGCCCGTACCTGTGCGGGCCCGGAGTCACCACCGGGCCGGGAGGGAGGAGAGGGGCCCGGCCACCCGGCGCGGAGGTGGCTCCCGGAGGACACGCTCCATTTCTCAGCCATTTACCGCGTTTATCCGCAGCCCCTGCGGACGGCACTCGCCTTCCTGAATTATTTAGGAGGGGTTCGGTGCCCGGAGGCGGCGAGAGCCATGGTGGGGATTCCTCCTGCCGGAGCTGGGGGTGTGAGAAGGCAGCGAGGACACGGCAAAGATTTTGGGGGATCAATTCCTGAATCGGTGAGCTCACAGTGCTGCAGTTTCTGCAGAACACCGGAGCACAGCATCCCTCCAATCCCCCAGCTCAGCCCCCATCGCTGTCCCACCAGGTTTTCCCTCTCCCCACACCCCAGCCCTTCCTCTGAGGTGCCAGTTCCCCAATCCCACAGAATTCCCAGACAGAAAGGGACGTGGACATGGAGCCCTGCTACTCCCGGGGGTGCTAATTCCAGCCCTTTCTTTTGCCACGCGGAAAACAGGGCTGAATGATTTCCTTTCCATGATTTTCCTTCTTGGCTCAGGCAGCCCTGCCCTCCTGGTGGGCTCAGACGGGCACGGGGGGTTCCACAGCCCAGGAGACACCGGGGGCTGCAGTGGGGCCGCCCCACCAAAAAAAGGAGCTGAGGGGGTTTTCAGCCGAGGCACAGCATCCTGTCCCAATCCCACCGGGACCACCGGGACAAAAATAAATCCACCCTTGTGGGGCGGGGAAGTGCTGCCGGCGCTGGGGGACGCAGGAGCCTCTCCCAGCCTCTCTCCAGCAGCAGAGCCCGGAGCCGGGCCAGGCGCTGTGCCCATCCTGCCCGCGGCGAGGGGAGAGCTGGGAGGCTCCAAGGGCTGGCACCCCGTGCCCTCCAGCCGCCGTCCACCAGCAGTGACCTTGCTGCCGGAGCACGTCCGTCCTTGCTGCGATGCCTCGCTGAGCTGCTGGGCTGCCCACAGGGGAAGGGGCACGGGTGGCACCAGGGGGCTGCTGGCCGTGGGCACGCTGTCCCCTGGGCACAGGTCACAGCTCCTGCCCAGCTGGAGGGACACGGAGGTGGGCAGCTCATGTCCATCCAACCCCCTGCGCTAGTGACTCCCTGACATGGAAAAAAGGTTTTTTGGGGTCATGGGGAGCTCTGAGGGTGTGGGGACACCTCCCATAAAGGGTGCAAGGATGTGTGCCCGTGACTGTGGCAAAGGAGGGGAGCTGGAGCTGGGCTGGACCCGGCAGAGCCCGGAGCTCTGGCACCTCTGGGCCGCTCCCTGTGCCTCCCTGGGAGGGGATTTGGGGTTCCCTACACGCCGTAAGCCGATTGCAGAGGTGTGGTAACTGGATTAAGGGGGAGGCTGAGGGAGGTGCAGACCTGGAGGAGCTGCTCAGCCGAGCACGGCTCCTGCCCGTGTGACACGGCAGGATTTGCAGAGCTGGAGCTTAAACTGATTTCCTTCCCTTAAGCCTTTGGAAAGGTGAAGCAGCAGGAGGGACGTGGGCTCTGCCCCCTCCTCACCCCACAAAAACCCTGCAGGGCCCCAGCGTGGGCTGGCAGAGGGGTCGTGTCCCCACGGTGACCCCCTCAGCCACCAACGTCCTCACACAGGCACTGTGACATCCCACAGCCACCCCTGCCCGTGGCACTGGGTCATATCCCACCAGCCTGTGGCACTGGGTGACACCCCAGAGCCACCCCTGCCTGTGACACTGGGTGACACCCCACCAGCCTGTAGCACTGGGTGACATCCTCACACTGGTCCCCAGAGCCACCCCTGCCCGTGGCACTGGGTGACATCCCACAGCCACCCCTGTGCATGACACTGGGTGACATCCCAGAGCCACCTCTGTCTGTGGAACTGTGTCATATCCCACCAGCCTGTGCCACTGGGTCACATCCCACAGCCACCCCTGCCTGTGGCACCTGGTCACATCCCCATGCTGCCACCCCTGCCCGTGACACTGGGTGACATCCCACAGCCACCCCTGCCTGTGGCCCTGGGTGACATCCCACAGCCACCCCTGTCCCTGGAACTGGGTCACATCCCACCAGCCTGTGGCACTGGGTCACATCCCACAGCCACCCCTGCCTGTGGCACTGGGTGACACCCCACAGCCACCCCTGCCTGTGGCACTTGGTCACATCCCCACATTGGTCCCCACAGCCATCCCTGCCCATGACACTGTGTGACATCTCACCAGCCTGTGGCACTGTGTGACATCCCACAGCCACCCCCGCCTGTGGCAGTGAGACCTCCAGGTGACCCCGCAGCCCCTCGGGGAGCAGCCCAGTGACCCCAAACCCCCGCCGGGCCCCATCAGCACCCGGCAGCCACCCTCGGTGATAATCCCCGCTGGCAGCAGGCACCGCTCGGGGCTCTGGGTGACATCCCTGTGGCTAATCCAAGCTGACCACTGCAGGGCACGGCCAGGGAGGCCACGGCCTCAGCACCCCCTCCCTGGCAGCACTTCCCAGATCCTCCCCCCAGCCCCACCCCGGGGTGACACCCATGGGACCCACAGTAGTCCCTGCACAGGGAGGCAGGAGCAGCCCCCAGCGCTGCCCCTCGAGCGCTGTCCCCTCCTCCTGCGGTCCCCAGCGTGGCCCTGGTGTCACCTGCGGGCTGCACAGCAGTTCTGCCGGTGTCACACCTCATCCATCTCTGCTGGAGATGTGACAGGGTGGGGGTAGAGGCCGTGGGAGGAGGTGATTCCTGGAGCCGGTGGCGCTCAGGAAAAGCCCAGGAAGGGACCAGGAGGCCCAAGCCCAGCCGAGGTGACCCTGGCATGGAACGTGGCCAGATCTGTCCTGGCACTGCCAGCACAAGCCCCCTGTGTTCGGTGGCTCTGAATGGATCACAGGAACCTCCAGGATGGATGGATGGATGGATGGATGGATAGATGGATGGATGGATGGATGGATCTCCTCCTCCCTCCCTGCATCCCGCCAGGCCAGGCCCATGGGACACCCCAACCACCACGCTGCCATCTCCCCTTCCTCCTCCCATATCTGTCTCCAGGCCCATACTTATTTATTTATTTGTTAATTAACTGCTGTTTCCATAACAAACGCTCCAGCTTCTCCCAGCCTCCAACAGCCCTGGGGCTGGATTGTTAACTAGGATTTTAATTTGTTAATTAAAAGCAGGATGGCTCCATAACAAGCTCCTCTTCCACAGCCGGGGCTCTTGGCGGGCTCAGCGGGCCGTGGGCAGCCTCACCATGGCCCAGTGAACCCCCCCAGGGATGGGGGATGTGGGGAGGGGGCAGCCCGGCTCCCCCAGGACAAGGGGTGCTGAAAAAAGGTTCAGGATCTCCTTTCTCCCAGCAGCGGGGCTGGAGATGAAACCACCTTCCCCTGCAGTCCCATCCTGGCAATCCCTGCCCCAACACCCCAGCAGCTCCCAGCCCATGTCCCCGGCCATCAGGGGTCCCAAACCTGGTGACAGATCCTCCTCTGACAGGGCTGTGCCAGCACTGTCACCCCATGGACCACAGCCCGGGACAGCCCTCGGTCCCATCCCTGTGGCACTGGGGACACAGCCAGGTGCACCCCGGGGACAGCGTGGGCAAGGTAAGGCTTGAAATGCTCCCAGAGCCAACGGAGAAACATCAGCCCTGGCCGGGGAACAGCGATTTATTCAGCCCCACGGCGGGGAACAGAGCGGGGCTGTGTGCCTGCCCATCCTGCGGCTGGAAAAACCAACATTCCCTCCCGGGAAACCCCAAACAGTCACACACACACACGGCCGCCTTGTGCGTGCCCAGCCCCGAGCCCGGGGGGCCCACAAGAAGAGCTTTGTGCACCGGGCAGCCCCCGCGGAGCCCCGGCACGGACCCCGAGTCTGATCCCAACCCTGGCCCCAGGGCACGGAGCCCCGAACCCAAACGCGTGAAGCTGCGGCAGAGGGTTGATCCTGGGGGGGACAAGGGACAGGAGCCCCCCCAAACCCAGGGGACATCCCCAGGGCTGCCCTGCCGCGGGTGGCATGGACAGGCATTGTCCTGCTGAGCCTGTCCCCCACAGGACACAGCCCCGAGCCCGGCTGGGGATGTTTAAGGAGCTCCAGGTTCTGGACAAAACTCCTTCCCCCCAAACTCCTTCCGAGGGCAGCAATCCTCCGAAGCCCGCGATTACGCAGCTCCGCCGTATCTGGGTCACTGCTGTGAGTCACGGACACCCGGAGAGTGACTCAACGCTATTAGAGGGGCCGGATCCTGTGGCTGATTTTCCCGGGAGAGGCTCCAAAACACCGAGGATGGGGAGGATGGACGGACATCACCTGCAGATCCCACAGCAGCAGCAGCTGGACGCTCCCCGTGCAGGAGAAGGGGTCAAAGTTCATCCCCTGTCCTGAACTTCAGCCCTGCCCAGCCGAGCCCGGAGCTTCCCCACCTGCATTTGGCAGGAACAGCTCCACACTCAGTGAGGTCCCAAGAGCTCAGCTCCTGTCCCCAGGGGGATGTCCCCTGTCACCCACCCCACCGATGACACACACACCCAGGGCAGCGCAGCTCCGGGCTGGGTTTGGCCCCATGGAACGCTGAGTGCATCCTCGAGGAATTCCTGGAAGGACAGATGTGGTAATTCCTGGGGTCACAGCGGCCATAAAGGGACAGGAAAGCAAAGCTACCGCCGGCCTGCCCTGCGGGAGCCACCACAGCACCTGAGATGTCCCTCCCGCCAGGGCCACCCGTGTCCCCCCTCCTCCCCCGGCCCCGCAGGATGCTCAGCAGACGGACAGACAGACAGACACACAACAGCCACTTCCCAGGCTCGCCCCGAGAATCCCAACGAGGCGGGGAAAGAAAAACAGAAGAGAGAAACCACAAGAAAAACCCTGCTCGGCCCTCCCCGGGGCACTGACGCAATCGAGCCGCCAGCCCCGCGGGATGGAAAACGCTCTGCCAGCTCCCGCCCTGCCCGTGCCAGGCCGGGATGAAGGCGCTGGTGGCCGGAGTCCCCTCCCCGCGGCACGGCCCCGAGCCAGCGGGCACCGGGCACTGGCCCATTTACTGGGGTGTTGCCCAGACATCCTTTTCTCTAAGTATTAATTAGTCATTGCATTGCTCACTTGAAACAGAAATAGCTGTAGCATGACAGCGAGCATGAGTTTTCCTTGGAAAAGCTTTTTTTTTTCCCAAAGCTTTTCCTCCCCAGCCAGCCCTGTTGGAGGGTGGGGGAAGAACGGGCAGCCTGGCATTCCCCCGCAGACAGCCCTGAATTTCCAGGGCAGCGCAGCAAACTCTGGTCATCGCATTTATTCACACACTTGTGGCTCTCCCAGCCAGAGGGGCTTTTCCAGCCACCGCCGCGCCAGCGATTCCAGCCTGACGTGAAGCTTATGGGGAGAAGCCAAGCGAGCGAGACTCCCCCGGCGCCCCGGGGGAAGGGCTCCGGCAGCTCCGTGCCCCGCTCCCCGCACGCCTCTTGCTTCCACCGCCCTGCACAGCCCCTCTGCCCGCCCTGCCAGCCAGGAAAAGGGAGACGAGGAGGCGACGAAGGCACTCATCCTCTCCCTCCCCGCCGGGGCCGGGTGCCGAGCGCTTCCCGTTGGGGAGGGCTCTCCCGACGGCGGCAGAGCTCGGAATGAAACATCCCACCCTAATGAGTTGATTTTATTAGTTTGCGAATGCATTGAGAACTCATTATCAAAATAAACATCAGTTCACTCCACCGAGCACGGCACCGCACGCCCCGGCAGCGCCGCAGCTGCGGCCGCGCCTGGCTCCCGCCCCGGGACACCCCGCGGGTCCCGCCGAGCCCCGGCAGCGACCGGGGGGGCCCGGGCAGAGGTGCCCACCCTGCCCAGCCCCTTCGTGCCACGAGGTTCTCGTCTCCCTTTCACTGCGGGGCTCCAGGGTGGGGTGGGACAGCTCCGAGCTCCCGCCACCCCGACAGCTCACCTGGGAGCTGCTCGGTGCTGGAAGCAGCACCAAAAAACGCCCACGCCACCCCAAGGTCTCCAGCACCCCCGGGAGTCTGTGCAGCACCCACCGCTGGAGCACGGGAGGGTGGCACGTCCCCCCGGGGACAGCCAGGGCAGGGGACAGCCAGGGCAGGGGACAGCGCCGAGCCCCTCTGGGCAGGGCCGTGCTGGGATGGGCACAGCGGGCGCATTGTCCGGCTGGGCAGGACGCGCTCCCTTTGGAAGCAGCAGCAGCTAATCCCATTTCATCCCCCGTCACGGCCATCAGCTGTTTTTCAGGCATGCAGGAGGCGGGATGCTGAAACCAGAGCTATTGTGTCCGCCGGTCCCAGCCCCCTCCAGCCAGCCCGCCATCCGTCCGTCCGTCCGTCCATCCCTCCATCCTGGCACCGTATCTGCGTCCCGCTCCATCCCCAACCAGCCCTTCATGGACTGCCAGGAGCTGGGGACGCCACATCCATGCATCATCACCTCCCTCCGAGCTCTGAGCCTGACCCCTGATAAGCCCAGGAAAGGAGGAGGAGGAGGATGAGGATGCACGGAGCATCCCACCCTGCAGAGACCTATGGGGCAGCCACCCGTGGCACCCAGCGCTCGATTGCTCCCTGCAGGGGGACACAGGCCCCTGGAAGGAACACAGATGTCCCCAGAAACCCCCAGCCCGTGCCCCAGATTGCAGTCAATGAGCTGGGATGTGCTGCGGCGTGGCCCTGCAGGATGGGGACAGAGGGACAGGCACCTCCAGCCATCCCGGGAAGAGCTCAGTCCCTGCAGGCAGGAACAGGGAGCACGTGTGTCCCCAGCCTCACTCCTGCCCTGGGAAATGCCCTCTGGATCCAGCAATTCCCAGCTAAGGGGGTCCAAACCCAGCAATTCCCAGTCAAGGAGGTACAAACCCAGCATTTCCCTTCATCAAGCTGAAGGAGAGCCACCCCTGGGGGTTCACACCCTTGGCAGCCAGAGTCCTCCCACATTACCTGTCCCCGTTCCACCCCAAGCCACGGGCAGCAGGACCCCAACCCGTCCCAGCTTTGTACACCCCAATGTCCCAGAGGAACCCCTGCAGGGCCCAGTGATCCCACAGGGGATCCCCATCCCACTCCCTGCCCCGGCAGGACCCCGGAGCACGGAGCCAGGAGGGCTCAAGGTTACAGCTGAGGACTCGCAGGTTGTGGGCTCACCCAGCAGTGCAGAAAGCAATTAGCTCACAGGGCTAAAATTAGCTCAGCGGCTTCTTCTGCTAATGGTCAAACTCATCAAGGCTTCCCTACACCCGGCAGGGACTGGGACAGAGGGGTGGGAGCCAAAGGAGCAGCAGCTCCCGCGTGCCTGGGTCCCCTTCCCGCTGCACCCAGTACCACCAGGCAGCAGGACACCAGCCAGCCCCGCTGTCCCCTTCCCGCTGCACCCAGTACCACCAGGCAGCAGGACACCAGCCAGCCCCGCTGTCCCCTTCCCGCTGCACCCAGTACCACCAGGCAGCAGGACACCAGCCAGCCCCGCTGTCCCCTTCCCGCTGCACCCAGTGCCACCAGGCAGCAGGACACCAGCCAGCCCCGCTGTCCCCTTCCTGCTGTACCCAGTGCCACCAGGCAGCAGGACACCAGCCAGCCCCGCTGTCCCCTTCCCCCTGTCCCCCCACCACCCCTGTGCCTCAGTTTCCCTCCTGCCCAGGCTGGAGGGAAGCTCCAGGCACACTCAGGAGCTGCCACATGTCAGGGTGGGTGGTGGGCACAATGACAGCCAGCAAGGAGGGATAGTGGCTTCGGCATTCCTGGGATGGCCACCGTGCCATCCCTGTGGCCAGCCGGGATGCCCAGCTGCTGGAACATGGCAGCAGCTGATCCCAGGGCCTGCAGAGAGTCCTGGGATGGGTTGGGTTGGAAGGGGCTTAAAGCTCATCCTGTCCCACCCCTGCCATGGGCAGGGACACGTTCCTCTAGGCCAGGTTCCTCCAAGCCCTGTCCAACCTGAGTCACCTTCCCCAGCCCACGGTGGTGACACTGGTGACATGGGAAGGTGACACCCCAGAGCATCCAGTGTCCCCAGGGATGGCCCTGCTGGAGCCAAGAGCCCCCACGCCCCCAAACCTCCATTCCTGGAGGCCTCATCAGAGCAGAGAGACAAAGGGGGCCGGGGACCAGCTGCAGCCCAGGAATGTCCCCTGCCCTCGGCCCCCGTTCCCAGGGATCAGGTTTCCCAGTTCCCAGGCAACCCGAGCCCGGCATGGCTTTCCAGGCAGGCATTCCTGCACCCCCGGGGCTGGGGGCGAGGGGAGGGTGGGGCAGGGGCCGCCAAGGGGGCCACAGCCTGCCCAAGGGGGCACGGGCAGGTGCTGGAAGCCAGGCTGGGGAGAGCGGCTGGAAGGTGAGGCAGCCCTGGGAGAGGGGGGCAGGAAGTACCCCCAAAGTGGGGAGTGGGGGTGGGAAATGCACCCCAAAGAGGTCGCCAAACCCACAGAGGGTGCTGAGGGCAGTGCCCACAGCAGCGGCATCACCAGCATGCTCGGGGTGTGAGGGGTGCAAAGGGGGGTGTGAGGGGTGCAAAGGGGGTGTAAAGGATGCCAAGGGGGTGTGAGGGCTGCCAAGGGGGCATGAGGGATGCCAAGGGGGCATGAGGGATGCCAAGGGGGTGTAAAGGATTTCAAGGGGGGTGTAAAGGATGCCAAGGGGGCTATAAGGGATGCCAAGGGGGCTATAAGGGACGCCAAGCATGGCCAGCACTGCTGGGAGCTCCTGCCAGCACATTCCTGCCTGCTGGCCGGGCAGAGTGACAGGAGCACGTCCCACATCCACCTCCATGGATGGGGGGAAGCCAAACTCAGAGCAGCAGCCTGGGTGAGGGTGGTCCCTGGCATCACCAAAACATCTGAGCGATCCTGACCCCACGTCCTTTCCAGCAGCTCCACTGCACGGGCAGAGAAGCTCCCAGGACACCCCAGCACCCCAGTGCCCACCACCCTGAGCCATCCCAGCTCCCCAGGGCTGCTGTGGAAGTCCAAGGCCCAGCGCCATGAGGCACCAGTGGAGCACCAGAGCCACCAGCCCTGGCACAACCGCGGGCACGGCGGGGGCTCAGCTCGCCCCTCGTTAGCACAATCACATCACCACTGACAGCAGCATATTTCTCCCCGGCCGTTTCTCACCCAGCCACACGCCAGCCACTCGTTAATGAGCTCGGGGCACTAACGAGGGCTCAGAGGGGAGGGCACCCTGTGCTCACCCACCCAGCACCCAGCGGGTTCTGCTCCCACACGGCGCTGCCCCACGGGGCCGTTTCACCCCGGGCACCGCCTGTGCTGCTGCTGCAGCCAGCACACCCCCAAAGCAGTTTGTGTAGGGCCTACAGCAATGTGTGTGTGGCTGGAGCTCATCCCCAGGCAGGAACAAACCACAGGCACAGGCTGGGGACAAGGACACGGCTCGTGGAGTGGCGGAGGCAGGGTCACCCCTCGTCACAGCACCCGCCAGCCTCCCTCCTCCCGGTTTAATTATCGGCGCTTTCCCAGGTTCTCAAACAGCCGAGCATCCGCCTGCTCCCTCCTTCCCGCTCTCCTCCAGCTCCTGCCTGTGCTCCCGCCGAGCGGAAATGCCACCGCGGCCCAGGCCCCGTCACTAAGGGACGAGCAGCACTTGACGTTGTCACTCACTCCGGTCCCCGGATGGCACCGGGGCAGGAGCTGCTCAGCCGCCGCCAGCTCTCCCTGCCCACCAGTGCCGGCAGCTGGTGGGTACGAGCTCCCATTCCCATCCCACCGGCAGCTGTCACCCTGCCTGTTCTCTTCCTCAGCTGGCACCTCAAACCTTTGGGGAGCAGCGCAGTGACAGGCACGGTGGCACAGCCTGCCCGGGACCCCACCGTACCCCCCTCCCTTACGGTTATCAGGTCATCAAAATTTCATCCTCGCTGTGCCCAGGCAGTAATGGCTTCCCAAGCAGCATCAAATTTTAATCTTCCTTTCCTCTCCCCTAAAAGCCACTCTCCTTCCCGAGCTGGAGCCTCGCACGAGGCCACCAGCAAATGTGGCAGCGCTGGGCAGGGACAGGGGAGCCGGGGCAGGAGACTCCACACTCAGCCATCCCCTCCTGCCCTGATGCCACCAGGAACCGCCAGCTCCCATCACCAAACCCCTGGTGTCACTCCTCACGTCCCCAGGAAGGGCAGGGGCTCATCCGTGCCCCCTCCCGCCCAGCCCCGCAGGGCACCGTGCGTGCAGACGTGCCCAGGCCCCACGCACGGCGGTAGAAGATGCTGGAACTCCCCTGCTGCCACCTCTAATAAGCCTCTTTGGTGGAAGCTGCCCATGGCAGGCCCCTGCCCCAAATCCCGTCTGGAACCTTAAGCTGCCCAAATCCCTCCTGGGACTGGCCGCAGCCTCCTCAATCCCATTAGAGGAGCTGTGCCAGCACGGGGGGTCCCGTGCTGCACCCCCAACAATGGATGTGGGGAAACCACATCTCTGGGGGGCAGAAAATCTACAAAGAGTGAGCGGGAGGGGGCTGGGGACCCCCAGACTCCCCTCAGCTCTTGGGGATCCCTGTATTCCCTTGTCCATCAGCCGAAGGGGCCTTTGCAGGGCGGGCTGCCCGTGCCCCCAGCCCCGGCACGGCCCCCGGGCCCGGCACAGGTCGCACTGCGACAGCTCCCACCCGGGCAGCGCTGCCGGCTGAGCCTTCCCCCGGCTCCGCATTGGGCTCCGGGTAATTAGCGCGAGGCCCCTAATCAATAAGTTATTTTTTGCCACGGGTAATTAATAATTACACAGCACAGACGGGTTGTAATTAAACTTCCATCCTCTCTCTCTCACGGGCAGCAAGGGGCCTTTTATTTTTACCAACCACAGGTACCAAAGTGCCTCACCCCGTGCCCGGGCAGCCCCTGCGCCCCGGCCGGGGAGGACTCGCGCCGATGCCTCCTCTTTTCCCTGCCCGATTGATCCCATTTTCCTCGGCTGCCAGGATCAATAGCCCTGGCACAAAGCGCCGCTGCCCCTCGCTGCCAGCCCTGCCTGCCCCACCGCAGTGGGACAAACCGGAGCCCCGTGCCAGGCTGGGGATGTCCCCAGCTCCATCCCCCCCGTCCATCCCAGCGGGATGCAGCGGAGAGCGCCGGCACCCCACGGGCAGCGCAGGCGGGAGGTGACCCCGCTGGCGTGTCCCCAGTGCCACCCGCGGCAGGGGAGGCGGGCACGTGCCGGGCTTTGGGAATGATCCCTCCAGCACGTCCGGCTCGCTCCTGGCCGCGGCCACGGCGGGGCCGATCACCGAGCAATGTCACAGCGCCCGCCAGGACGTGACAGGCGCCGCAGAGAGCCAGGGCTGCACAGCTCGGCTGCTGCGCCAGGAGAGCGGAGCGAAGCCCCTTCCCCACCCCTCCAGAGCGCTGGGGCACGGGCGGCCCCACATCTTCCACCCCACAGCGAGAGCCCGGAGGCCCAGGGATAAACGGAAGGAGGTTGGGTCACGCCAGGAGCCCGTCCCGCAGGCAGGGAAGGAGCGGATCACAGGGGACCCGCCAGCCGGAGACGCCAGCCAGGAGAAGAGAAACTCGGCAAGGGAGTGAATCAATCAAAGAGACCTTCAGAGCTCCCCACACAGGGCCTGCCCGGATAATATACTGCCGCTTTAGATGTTATGTTCTGAACTTAATTACTGAGAAATTATAGCAGTGCTGGGGGAGGCTCAGGGGGAGCGGGAGCACGGGAGCGCACAGGGACTTCTGGCTCCGCTTGCTGCCACAAACAAGGGCAAGAAATGTCGTGGGTGAGGACCCCCGGCGCTGCGCTCAGCTGTGCCCCCCCCCATTTCCAGGCTGGATCTGCTCAGTCCAAGCGCAGGGACGGAGGCAGCCACGCTGCAGCCCTGCCAGCCGGGAGCCTCCTCTCCGGGCCCGCAGGGACCCTCACGGCCAGGGAGGGGACCACAGGATCCCCCCCGGCCCCTCTGAGCCCCAGCTGTACCCCAAAGGGCCACAAACTATTTTTATATCCCTGTGGGGTGGCGGAGCAGCTAAAAGCAGCCTGTGCTGAGCAGAGAGGGGCTCACCCTGCCCGGCAGCCCTGCAGCCCCCAGGGGTTGTTGGGGTGCAGTGGGAGCCCCAGGCACGCAGGCTTGGGGGTGCAGAGCCCCCCATTCCTCTGCCAGTTCGTACCAGCGGCTGGAATTCCACGGGAGCAACATCAGGGTCTGAGCTGCTCCCTGGGAATCCCCCAAAGTTGCACCCCGGGGTTTGTGGTACAGCGGGGGTACCCGTGCAGGGAGGGGGAGAATGGGCGACCCTTACCCCTCGGGGTGGCTCACCCTCCAGAAGGTGATCCAGTACACTCTGCCTCATGCCCAGAGCAACACGTTCCCCCCATCCCCAGCCTGAGGGCAGTCGTGGGGAAGGGGGAGGCAGAGCATAGCCACGCTGCTCGTCCCCTGAACCACCACGGGCACCGCGCTGCACCCAGCACCGGCGGGCCCCGAGTCCTGGCTCCGGGGAGCCTCTGCGAATATCACGGATGCTGCTTTTCCCCCGGTAGAGCTCCGGAGCCTCCTGGCTCCCAGCCCCCGGCTGGCGCACCGATCGCCCAGCCCGGGGAAGCAATAGGCTGCCCGGCTGAGGGGTGCAGCGCGGGGACCCCCCATCTCCCCGTGGTCCATCTCCCGCCGCCCCCCGCATCCCCTTACCTTGGGCGCCGGCTCCCGGGGGGCCGGGCAGGGCGAGCACGGCGAAGCAGAGCAGCCCCCAGCTCCGGAGCCGGGCCATGGCTCTGCCGAGACAAGCTGGGGGGGTTGCGGGGGGAGAACTTCCCCGACTTTATAATCCGGGCGGCTCCGGCGCAGGGATCCCCGCAGCGGCGCTGCTCAGGGGGAGGCGAAGGCGCCGGGATGAAGGGCTCCTCGTGGGGCTGGGGGCGGTCCGCAGGCAGCTCCCCACCATCGGCAGCTTCCCCAGGGACGTGCGGAGCCGGGACCACCAAATCCGGAGCGGAGCAGGCAGCCGAGCCCCTCCCCGAGCGCTGCGCCCCGCGTCAGGGAAGGGGACGGGAAGCGCAGGGCGCCGCGCCCCCGGCCCCTCCTGCCCGCCCGGGCTCCATGGGGGCCGGGTCCCCGCCGCTCCGGGGCCGAGCGAAAAGTTTGGGGGCGGGGGGCGGCCCCTCCCCGGCGCTCAGCTCTTGCTTAGGGACATCCCCTCCTAGGCGGCTCCGGGCGACAGAGAGCGGGTTCGTCCCCAGCGGGGAACGGGGGAAAGTGCGGCAGCGGCGGGCGGCGGTGCGGGGTCCCGCTCGGAGCCGCCGGCGGTGCGCGGCGGGCGGGTTGGCGGCGCCGCGCCGACCCCTCTCGGCGCTCCGGCCGCTGCTGCTGCTCCTCCTGCGCTGTGCGGCGGCGGAGTGAGCGGCGGCGGCGGGGCTCGGCGGAGCCGGGGGCAGCTCGAGCCGGGGAGGCGGGGAGACGGCGCGGCCCCGAGCGCTACCCAGCGGCCGCGGAGGGAGCGGGCGCGTCCCCACCGGCCGCCCCCGGTTCGTGCGGAGCGGGCGGGTCCCCCCGCCCCGCTGCCGGTGCCCCCGCTGTGGAAACGGCGGCTCCTGTCTGCAGCTCCCACCCGAACCCACCCCTCGCTGCCCCAGCCCCTCCGACAGCGCTCAGAGCATCAGCGCTCGACCCCTGCGAAGGGGACACAGCACATCCCCCAGGTAGCTCTAAGGCAGAACTCAATGACACAGGATTACCGGAGCAAACGTTTTACGGTTCTCAAAAACAAACCCAAAAAACCCCAAGGAAACCTTTAACCCCAGAGATGACCCAGCAGCACCTCCCTGACAACACACCACCTCAATCAGGTCTGATCCCACAATTCCTCAAGCCCAGAGCTCCCAACAGGATCACACATCCTTCAAAGATGTCTGTGCTTTCTGCTAGCACAGTGCCTTGCATTAGGTGGGGGAAAGCAGCTCAGTCACGGCTGCTACCAAGCATTAACACCCAAGGACCTGCACCATCTGCACAGGAGGAAAATCCATCCGGAATTCTGGATCAGCCTCCTGAGCACACACACAGCACCTCTGAGCCAAGGGACCTGCAAGGATCAGGGTGAAACGAAAGCATGAGCAGATTAGCCTGGAGGCAGCCCCAGCACCGCCGGGTCACACCAGGGCAGGGATGGAGGGAACACTCTCCCGGGGACATTGAGACAACGCCGAGTGACAATGGCCAGGCCCGGTGTGCATTTCCACTGCAATGTAACACTCACGTGTAAATCCTGCACAGTCCTTGGGGGAGCAACGCCTGTGTGCACGTTGCGTATTTGGAGAGCTACTGCCAAATTTCCCATCGACCTCTTGAAGAGAGACTGAACAATAACCCAGCTCTTGCCCACCCCGGCATTAATCAGCTCCGTGGCTGGCATTCTCAACCGAGATGACGGGATCAATGTGCTGTGGGAGGCAGCAATCCTGGCTCACCCCTCAGGGAGGTGTTTCCCGCTGCCGGCTGGAACGAGCAAAGGGAGAGGCTGCCCTGCCAGGGCTGAGCTCAGCCGCTCTTGGGGTTCAGACCCGTTCCCCATGTGCCTACACACAGGCTGCAGCCACAATAACGCTCAGCACGCTCCCGGGCCCCTGCAGGATCAGGGCTTTGTTCCATGAAGAACAGGAATTCCTGTCTCCAGGGCCATAAATCCAGGTCTGACCCTGGTGCCGGCGCTGATTTATGGTTATTACCATTAATCTTGCCGAGCTGTGAGTAGTTTATTACCCGCTTGCACAGGTACCTGCTTCCCCACGGTCACCCAGACTGATGGAGTCTGGATCTCACACCCGTGTTCCCACCAGAGCACATCCCCCCTGGCAGTCTTGCCTGCTCTGTGCCAGCTCTCCTCTGCCCAAATCCCTGCGAGCAGGAGCAAGTTCCAGCAGGTAACACCACACCTGTCTCCAGGAGCGTGTGGAGGAGCCCGTGCAAGGCTGGCACATCCCAACCCCACATTGTCACTCACCCTGAGGACATTCCAGGGGATGCCCAGGTCCGAGGCTGTGTCCTCCCCATGCTGCTGGGTCACCCCGGCCCCACACAGGGCATTTCTCCATCTCCCATGAGCTTTGGCTCCCTCCTCCACCAACATTCCTGACAATCCCAATTTGGCCTACAATCTGGAACTTCTAATTACACCAGGAACCGTGACAGCACATCCCTACAGACACCACATCATACCGCTCCTGCCTCTCCAAGACTTCTCTAAAAAGGGGCTTTGAGCTCCTCTCTCAATCGCTGACCCCAGCCCCCACCGGCAGCTGCGCATCCCCGAGCCGCGGCCGCAACCTCGGCCAAGGAGGGGCCGGCCCCGCGGAGCCGCGGGCCGCGGGCAGCAGGAAGCCGCCCCGGGGCTATTTGCGGATGTGAACGCTGTTATTTTGCCTCCTGCTTGAAGAGGGCGCATCAAAGTCAAACCCAAAATACGGCGCTGGGCTTGAATTAAAAACTCTTGTCTGAAACCAAGGCAAGTTCCAAAAAAAGATCAAGGGCTTTGTTTGAAATGTAAAAGTCTTTGCTGGGTTGTCAGGAGCTTTGGGGACCATCAGCATTATCCAGAGGCCGCAGGACAACAGCCAAGAGCTTCAGCTGTCCTCAGCATCCCTCATCTTTCTCAGAGAAAGATGCTCCCAGCAGCATCCCTGCTCCTGGAGCAGGAGAGCAGCATCCACGCTCCCTGCTCTGGGAAAGGGCTGGGAAGTGCAAGGAGAGGTCGGAAGCGCTGTCTGAGCACTCCAGGAGCTCAGTCCTTCTCTTCTATCAAAGGGGAGAGGAGATGGATGTAACCACAGGCTGTCAGCACCGGCGCAGGGAAGAGAAATTGGATCCGGGAGGCTCGGCAGCCTCATGGACAGCAGGGTAACAAGCTCCCACAGGCAGCAGGAGAAGCCAGAATGATCCAGACCAGCAATAACGTGCACGTTTCTAACAGGGAGGATAACTCTGGCTGCAGCAAGGCTCCCTAGGACCCTTTTTTTTTGTAATTAAGATTGAAAGAGGCTTTTTTTCTCCAGAAGCCTCAGCTCTGCTGGAAGAGTCAATCCGGGGTAGTGCTGCAGGCCAGAGCAGCCTCTGCAATCATTTAAGTGCTCCCTTCAAACCTGGGCTCAGGACAGGTCACTTCTCCCCAGAGCTGCAGTTCGGGATGAGTCACAGCCACCTCATTCCCTGAGGGCTCTGGAAGGCCACAGGAAAGCAAACACCCCAATTTTGGCAGGGCTGAAGCTGCCTCTCCTTGAAAGGCATCAAACAGGGCTCCACGCTGCCCTCGGGTGCTGTGCAAAGAGCCTCCAAACTGGCTCGGAACAGAAACATCTTAAATCTTTAATGAGTTAAAAAAATACCGAGGGTAGGAACAGCACCAGGAGCGCGTCCTCTCCTTCCTGCCAGGGCTGCTCCTCTTCCCAGCCCGGGGCTGTCTCCCAGCATCAGCTCTTTGGGGCATCTCAGCCCAATTAAGATCTTCCTTCAGGCCCCCAGCCAGCCCGTGCTCGGTGCTGAGGGGGCTCAGAAAGCAGAGCAGCACCCCCAGCACTGCGGGCAGGACTGCCATGGTTGGGCAGGACTGCCATGTTTGGGCAGGACTGCCATGGCTGGGCAGGACTGCTGTGGCTGGGCAGGACTGCCATGGCTGGGCAGGACTGCCGTGGCTGGGCAGGACTGCCGTGGCTGGGCAGGACTGCCGTGGCTGGGCAGGACTGCCGTGCTTGGGCAGGACTACCATGTTTGGGCAGGACTGCCGTGGCTGGGCAGGACTGCCATGGCTGGGCAGGACTGCCATGTTTGGGCAGGACTGCCATGGCTGGACAGGACTGCCACGGCTGGACAGGACTGCCGTGGCTGGGCAGGGCTGCCATGGCTGGGCAGGACTGCCATGTTTGGGCAGGACTGTCGTGGCTGGGCAGGACTTCTGTGGCTGGGCAGGACTCAATGGCTGGGCAGGACTGCCGTGGCTGGGCAGGACTGCCGTGGCTGGGCAGGACTGCCATGGCTGGGCAGGGCTGCCGTGGTTGGGCAGGACTGCCGTGGTTGGACAGGACTGCCGTGGCTGATCAGGACTGCCGTGGCTGAGCAGGACTGCCGTGGCTGGGCAGGACTGCCATGGCTGGGCAGGTCTACCATGGCTGGGCAGGTCTACCATGGCTGGGCAGGACTGCCATGGCTGGGCAGGTCTACCATGGCTGGGCAGGTCTACCATGGCTGGGCAGGTCTACCATGGCTGGGCAGGACTGCTGTGGCTGGGCAGGACTGCCATGTTTGGGCAGGACTGCCATGGCTGGGCAGGACTGCCATGGCTGGGCAGGACTGTGGGCAGGACTGCCATGGCTGGGCAGGGTCCGGCTCTCTCCTTGGAGAGCTTTGGGAACAAGCCATGAAGGGCCAGAGGCTTTGCAGGGAGACCGGCCCATGGGTGCCACCCCTCTGCACCCGTCAGACGGCCCCAAGCAATCCATAAACGCTGCAGCAGGGGGTTAAGGTGGATGTGAGGACCCCCACGGAGCCAAACCACCCCTGGTTCCCCTTCAAACAGGAGGGTTTGACACACAGCACCACCATGGACTCCCAAACCCACTCCAGTGCTGGAATTCCAAGTTCCTTCTCCTGCTCTGAAGCCCCTCTAATTGAGCACCCCGGGACAGCTCCTCGCCTTCCCCACCTGGAGAGCGCTAATCCCAGCAGCCAGGGAGGTGAGCAGGAGCCTTTGCTCCATCCAGAGCTTTTATCCTCCTCCCCACAGCACAGGCGGCTCTCGAGGAGCTCAGGGCAGTGGGGCAGGAGCTGCTCCCACGGCAGGGGGGCACCGAGCAGGATGTGGGGGTTCCCACCTGGATCCCCCCATGAGAGGGGCTGAGGGTGGGGCAAACACCATTCCTGCTGCTCCAGACCCTCAGCTCAGGGCTCACATTGGTGAATCCTCCTCCTGAGCATCTCTGAGGCTGCAGGTATTGGGGGGAAGAAACATTTCTAATATTGGAGCTGTGGAACCAGAACCAGCCCCGGACACACAAACTGCTCCTCCACTGCCCTGCAAAGCCAAGATTTCCTTTTCCTACAGGCTGGAAAAAGTGGAGAGACGCCCCAGGATGAGCCACGGGAAAAGCTGGCTCCACTCAGTAGCAGGAGGGCAAAGGTGCAACCCCCATTTCCAGAGCTGACCACACACCCCAAGACCACCAGCACAGAGACGCCCAGTGAGCAGCACCAGCCCCCACCAACAGCCCAGACCTCAAGGCTGAGTTTTTAAATCAGGAGATTAAAAATTTAAACTAAGGCTCTGGCTCATTTTAATATGATTTCTTAACATTTAAAGGCCACCTTCCGAGCGTTCCTCGGGAACAGCAGCTGGGGACCAGCCAGGTTTGCTGGGGGCTGCATCCAAGACTCTCACTTAATCACATGCTTCCAGAAGCTGAGGTTTTTGAGGCACTCACTGCCGACCCCCCCACAGCAGCCAGGGCCAGGCTGGGGGTACCAGACCCCCCCCAAACCCGCTCCCCTCAGCCAGAGCATCTGTAGGAACCCCATCCCTGATTCCCATATCCAAAGCTCGGAGAAATGGGATTTTTGTTGGACAATCCAGACCCAAAAACACTTGAGGGGGACACCAGATCGGTTTTTAGATGTCACACGTGCTGTCACTCTCCCAGCACCCTTGACCTCGCCATCACCACCTGAAGCACCCCCAGACCTCTGGGTGCCCACAGCAGCACTTCTCAAACCCCATAATTTGGGGTTCCTGCCAGCAGAACCCTACAAAAGCATCAGAGCCCAAACCCCACCTTACCAGTCCCAAAAGGGCATCACTCGTGGCTCATCCCTGCAGAGAGCCAGCACCCCAACTCTGCTCTGCAGAGGCCGGAGATTTCACCCACCTGCAGCTGAAACTGCTCCAGGTGAGCTCAGGGGGTACCTGGAGCCCTCAGTTTGTGGTTTCCCAAGTCCCTCCTCTGCTGCTGAGGGAAAGGGGGAGCCCTGTCCCTGAGAGCGGGGCAGGATCCTGGCTGGGGGCTCCAGCCCTGCCTGCAGGTGATAAATAATGAGTGAAAATCGGGGAAATTGTAAATAATATATTTACAGACCTGCATAATGGATGACACCGAGCTCAGGCTGCGGCGAGAGATCCCTGCCTGGCAGGGGGGTGGGCACAAGTGAGGACACACTGAGGAGGTCATGTGGCTCTGGCAGGCTCCCCAAACCTGCTCCCCCATAAAAATCAGCCTTTCCCTTCCCCACTTGTGTTCCCGCAAAGCCCCAGGGGCCTTTTAGGGAGATGTAATTACCAGCTCCTCAATCAATCCATCCCATCAGCAGCAGCCAAACCTCAAAGTGAATTATCCCATAACTGGGTTGGGATGGGGCTGTGGGGGCACCCAGGCAGGAGGGGAGGGTCTCTGCCCAGCCCCTCCCTGTGCCAAGCCCAATCCTGCTGGATTTGCTGTTCCAGCCAGGCTCACCCATCCTGCTGGATTTGCTGTCCAGCCAGCTCAGCTCTGCTCCCCCCGGGGGGCTCTGGCTGCTCCTGGGGTCACCACACCCCAAACATCACCCTGTGTCACCCCATGGAGCACAGAGACATTCAGGAAATGGATTCTGGCTGCCTCCCACTGAGGAATTCCGCTTCCAAGGGGCCACGGATGGGATTTGCTGTCTCTTGTCACCCCTGAGAGCTGTTGGCCCATTCGAGGCTGTTGGGTGGGGGGTGAAGGGGCAGGTCTGAGCCCTGGCACTGCTCTCCCAGCACATTCCTTCCCACAGCAAACATCCCTGAGGGACACAGGGGGAAAGACCCGACAGCTGGAGCAAATCCCCAGCACAGCCTCGCAGACAAGGCTTGGGGGAACCACCCTGGTGCCTCAGTTTCCCTGGATGAGATCCAGCCCGGCTCTACCATGGGTGAGATGGGGACAGGGATGACACGGAGCCCTTCCCAACTGGTTTGTGCCGCCACCTTGCTGGGAGCGAGGCTGGGAAAGATCCGTCTTGCTGCCCGCTGGATAAAACAGCTACATTTCAGATAATTCCAGATAGTAAATTTTTTGAGTCCCTATAAGCTAAAATCAATATTGGCACAACTGTGCGTCATTAAAAACTAAATGAACATGACAAAGCCAAACTGCTGCCTATTAAACAAATGAGTTTCTATCCACACAGGCACAGCGGGTTCTGGAATCCTTTATTCCAGGAGCAGCGCTTTTATCCGAGGGGTGGGAGCAGGCGGGAGCAGCGTGCCTGCCCTTCCCGGGACACCGGGACACGCTGTACCGGCAGCTCAGCCCTGCTCCCGGCTGTCCTCAGCTCCCCCGAGCTCGGGGTCGGCGTGGAGCAGCCCCGCAGGCACCGGGGTTTGATGTGTCAGGGAAAAGCCAGCAGGAGGTGAGCTCGGGGTGAGGGCACTGGGGCAAACTGGGGGGCTCTGGGCAGGGCGGGATGCAGGAAGGGAGGTGGGATGGGAGAGGGGTGGGAGAGGGGTGGGAAAGGGATGGGAGAGGGATGGGAGAGGGATATGGAGAGAGATGGAAGAGGGGTGGGAAAGGGATGGGAGAGGGATGGGAAAGGGATGGGAGAGAGATGGAAGAGGGGTGGGAGAGGGATGGGAGAGAGATGGAAGAGGGGTGGGAGAGGGATGGGAGAGGGGTGGGAAAGGGATGGAAAAGGGGTGGGAGAGGGATGGGAGAGGGATGGGAGAGGGGTGGGAGAGGGATGGGAGAGGCAGGATTGGTGGTGGTGGTGCTCCAGGGATGGTGTAGCAGTGGTGACACAATGGTGACACAATGGCAATGAAACGATGACACAATGGTGGCACAGTGATGGCAGCACAACAGTGCAACGGTGACAAAATGGGACTGCAATGGTGACACAATGGCAATGCAACAGTGGCGCAATGGTGGCATGACGGCAACAGAGCAATGCAACAGTGACAAAATGGGACTGCAACAGTGACACAATGGCAATGCAACAGTGACACAACAGTGACACAATGGCAGTGCAGTGGTGACAAGGTCATGGCAATGCAACGGTGACACAATAGCGATGCAATGGTGGCACAACAGTGACAGAATGGCAGTGCTATGGTGACCCAATGACAACGTCATGGCAATGCTATGGTGACACAATTGCAATGAAATAGTAACACAACGGTGGCACAACGATGGCAACACAACAGTGCAATGGTGACAAAATGGGACTGCAATGGTGACAAAATGGGGCTGCAATGGTGACACAATGGTGACACAATGGCAATGAAACGATGACACAATGGTGGCACAATGATGGTGACACAGCAGTGCAATGGTGACAAAATGGGACTGCAATGGTGACACAATGGCAATGCAACAGTGACACAACAGTGACACAATGGCAGTGCAGTGCTGACAAGGTCATGGCAATGCAACGGTGACACAATAGCGATGCAATGGTGGCACAACAGTGACACAATGGCAGTGCTATGGTGACA
This sequence comes from Acrocephalus arundinaceus, assembly GCA_021534815.1. Lineage (NCBI taxonomy): Eukaryota > Metazoa > Chordata > Aves > Passeriformes > Sylviidae > Acrocephalus > Acrocephalus arundinaceus. The sequence goes on from JAJEOU010002598.1 coordinate 10,860,874, forward strand.
CAATGACAACGTCATGGCAATGCTGTGATGACACAATGGCAATGAAAAAGCAGCACAATGGTGGCACAATGACAGCAACACAGCTGTGCAATGGTGACAGAATGGGACTGCAGTGGTGACAAAATGGCAATGCAATGGTGACAGAGCAGTGGCGCAATGGTGGCACAATGATGGCAACACAACAGTGCAATGGTGGCAGAATGGGACTGCAACGGTGACACAATGGCAATGTGATGGTGACACAATGGTGACACAATGGCAATGAAACGATGACACAATGATGGCACAACAATGGCAACACAGCAGTGCAATGGTGACAAAATGGGACTGCAATGGTGGCACAATGGCACTGTGATGGTGACACAATGGTGACACTGGCACAATGATGGCAACACAGCAGTGCAACAGTGACAAAATGGGACTGCAATGGTGACACAATAGCGATGCAGCGGTGACACAAAACACAGCAGTGTCACAGTGTCACAGTGGCAGTAGTAGTCCAAGAGCTGCGCCCATGCCGAGCACTGCCTCACCCCTCCCCGGAACTGTGGTAGGAACCTGCACCAAACCTTCCCAGCCCAAATCCTGGAAGTCCTGGCAGTGCCCCCCATCCTCTCCAAGGACTGGGAGGACCAGACTCCTGTCACCCTCAGCTGCCACCATCACTCCGTGCTGTCACAGGCACGCATTGGGGACACTCAGCCAGCCGCCCACTGCCTGTCCCTGTGCTGTAATTCCCGTGTCCTGATTGTGTCCAAGCTCTCCGCGCACACCCGGAGGTATCCATGTGAGGAGGTGCTGGGTGAGCGCTGGGGAGGGGGGCAGGGAAGGGGGACGGGGCCGGGGCTGCTCGGCTGCCGCCTCCCCCCAGCTCCCAGCGCATCCAGCAGCCGGCAGGAAAGCCGGGAAGCGCCGGGAAAGGTCAGCGTGCTCAGCCATGGGAAGGAGAGCGCTGGAGGGCAGCGGAGCCGCTCCCACCCGTGCCAACAGCTCCGGGGGTGCTGGGGAAGGGCTCCCCGTCACCTTCCTCGGGGACACACGGGGGTCGCTGGAGCGCCGTGGGCTGTGCCGAGCCCACCGATGGCTCCTGGTGACACCTGTGACCCGCTCCAGCCCCCTGCCATGCCCTCCCTGATGATCCTTCCCACTCCTTCCCCCACCAGAACCTTCCTTTCAACGCTTTTTGTCTATTCTACATTCAAATTTCTTCTCCTTATTCCTCATCTTTTCCATTATGCTTCCCATTTCCTTTTTTTAAAGCTTTCTGACATGGAAATATTTTATTTTTGGGAGCTCAGGGAAGGCCTCGCTTGGCACAGGTTCCCTGGACGTCCTCTGCTTGGGCCAGTTTGTGGGGCTGTGGGGAGGTGATCTGTGTCCCTTCCAGCTGGAAATATTCCACTCCTTTTTATCCAGAAGAGCTTCCTTTCTGCAGTCTGCTTAGGATTTGGGGGAATAAAGGGAAAAAATGGGGGGGTTCAGCAGGTCTGCTTAGGATTTGTGGAAATCAAGGGGAAAATTTGGGTTTGGGGAGTTCTGATTAGGATTTGGGTGAGCAGAGCCTCCTGTCCCTGCCCCATTCTCTGGAGGGTTCCAGAGCCTCGCTGGGCTTTGGGGGTGATGAATTGTGCCCACACACGGAATTTTGGCTTCCTGGAGCCACCCCAGCTGCCCATGGCACGCGAGGGCAGTGCCGGTGACACGTGGCACCGGAGCAGGGTGACGGATTGTCCCGCTGGGGACAGTGTGCAGCATCCCAGCTCCTGCCTTGGTGGCACTGAGGGCTGTCACTTGGAGACCATCAGCGGAGTGTGAAGTTCACCTCTGGGAGGAGAAAAAGCGACTGGGAATGGAAAACTGAGGGTTGGGAGGGATTTTTCCAAGGAAAATGTGCGGGATTCAGCCATGGCCTCCAGCCCCATCCTGCCTGCAGAGGGATGGATGGATGGATGGATGGATGGATGGATGGATGGATGGATGGATGGAAGGAAGGAAGGAAGGAAGGAAGGAAGGAAGGAAGGAAGGAAGGAAGGAAGGAAGGAAGGAAGGAAGGAAGGAAGGAGGGAGGAAGGAAGGAAGGAAGGAAGGAAGGAAGGAAGGAAGGAAGGAAGGAAGGAAGGAAGGAAGGAAGGAAGGAAGGAAGGAAGGAAGGAAGGAAGGAAGGAAGGAAGGAAGGAAGGAAGGAAGGAAGGAAGGAAGGAAGGAAGGAAGGAAGGAAGGAAGGAAGGAAGGAAGGAAGGAAGGAAGGAAGGAAGGAAGGAAGGAAGGAAGGAAGGAAGGAAGGAAGGAAGGAAGGAAGGAAGGAAGGAAGGAAGGAAGGAAGGAAGGTGGCTACATCCCTGATCTGGAATTTCTCCCACAAGGAGCTGGGAAGGAGCTGCACCCCCAGGAATGCCGGATACAGGCAGAGGAGTCAATCCCATCCCTACAGAGCTGAGGCTGGGAGGGCTGGGGTAGCTGCTGGGGGAAGTTTTATGGTGCTTGAATCAATCAGTGGGAATCCCATAAAAGTCAGAGGGTATAAATGGGTTCCTGGGATAGGTTTTGACATCCAATTGTCTTTTCCATTTCAGTTGTCATAAAGCTCTGCACACCCAGATATACAGCCCGAGCCAGGGTGCACACTCCGAAATCCTGATGTGCAGCCACGTGTGCCACAACCCCCGGCACACGTGCACGGAGAGGCTCTGGACACACACACAGGAGAGCCCCTGCTCCTCCCAAGGACCCAAGGATCCATTTCCCTGCCGTTACCCACGGCAGGAGCAGAGGATGGGTGACAGGGGATCGATTCGTGAGGCTGTTCCAAAAAAAAAAACCTCATTTAAAGGAAAACTTAGATGAGCAAGCAAGTCGTACATCATCTCCCTGTAAATCATTTCTCGGGCTCGGGGAGGTGAGCGACAGGGCATGGGGGTGGGGGGTGGCTGGGGAGAGAGGGGATGGAGGAGAGCACCTGGTTGTGACCCCATTTCTGAGGCAGAGGACTGGACATGGAGTGGGATGTGGATCCCCGGGAGTGGGGGTACCCCCCATCTGCAGCCCCCCACCCTGGAGCTGGAATCTCTGGGATAAGGTGACTCTGCCCCACTGTAACACTTCCAGATAAAGAATTATGGATAATTTCCTTCTGCCCATCTGGCATGCAGGGAAGAGACGTGCAGGAACAAAACCCCTGGCTCTGGAGTCTCCTTTTCCTTCCTCCTTCCTCATCTTGGCCTGTTTGGGAATGAGTTAAGCTGGAAGGGCTGGGAGGAAGAGGAGGAGCTGTGTGGTGCAAAGATCCCACACCGGACACCTGGAATCTCTGGGGTTCCACACTGGAGACCCCTGGGGTGCTGTAATGGAATTTTGTCATCCCTAGGGTCCCACACCAGAGCCCCATGGTCCCTGCTGTCCCAGGCTGCAGTGCCATCACCCCTGGACTCCCCTGCCAGCTGGCACAAGAGCTCCTCAGCCAATAACTCACACCCAAGCCTCCCTTCCAAATCCATCTCTCCGGAGAGCAGGAACGTGTCGACAGGGATTTATCCCCTCCCGGGGCGGGCGGCTCCGCGCGAGCAGATGCCACTTTGTGTCACAGCCTGATTTCTCTCCCCTCCATTCGCAGCTCATCATCAGCTCCGGCGGTGACCGGTGCCCTAAATCACCGCCCCTGCTCCCGCTCCCGCTCCTGCTGGGATTGATGCCGCGATTTTTCTCCTCTCCAAGCAGCCACCCGCCGGCTGCGCCTCCGCAGGGACCCCGAGGAGCGAGGGTTGGGACAGAGGGGCTCCGAGCTGGCCCCCAACCCATGGAAGGATTTGGGATTTTCGTGCTGGAAAAGGCACGCACATCCCAGCACCCATCCTGCTCCAAACCCGCGGCTCTCCCCGGCCCTGTGGATGAGCCGGGGCTTCTTCCCCGGCACCGCTCCCCGCCTTGGCACCGCCCACAGCCCAGCGGGCCCTGCCAGGCTCTGCCTCCCTGACGAGCAGCAGCTTCCTTCTGGCTGCTGTCAGGGCTGAGGATTCCACAGAGCATCCCGGCTGCTGGCAGGGCTGAGAATTCCAGAGAGGATCCCGGCTGCTGGCAGGGCTGGGGCGCCGGGAGCTCCTTTGGCAGAAGGGCCCCCGATGATGCTCCCACGGGTGTCCCCTGGCTGGGCCGTGGCTGTCACCGCCGGGTGGCGGGGCGTGGATGCCCGGCCCTGTGCAGGTTTGGCGGTGGGGGATGCTCGGCAGGTGCCACGCTCCTGTTGGATTTTGTGACCGAGTGATCGAGCAGGGGACTCAATGTCCCACGGGGGCTCAGCCGGGTCCGCTCCCGCCCCACGGAGCTGCAGGGAGGGAGAGGAGAGACGGAGGGATGCTGTGCCAGGCCCCAGCATCCCTGCTCCAGCCGGAGCCTGGGCTGCAGCCAGAGGAGGCTGGAGGTGGATAAAGCTCATCTCCTCCAGCATATGGAGCTCGGAGCGAGCTGTCCCCAGGCAGCGGCGGGGCGGGCACGGGGAGCTGCCCCCGGAGCCCGCGGCCCCTGCCAGAGCCTGCCCACATCCACACGCTGCTGTCCCCTGCCAGGATCCGTCACGGCAGCTGCCCGGGGAGGGACGTGGGCACTGATCCGTGCTGGCCTCGGCTCCTGGCACCCGCGGACAAGGACATGGCGCAGCCCCCAGCCCCGGGAGGGAGCGCTGGCTGCCGTGCGGGATGGAGCTCGAGGTCTCCACGACCTCAAAAGGGAGGAAGGACTTTTCCAGCCTCCAGCTCGAGGCAGCAGGGACAGGCAGCTGGTGCCCCTTGTCCCCTGTGCCACGCTGATGTGACCATGGCCAGGCTGTGGGGACACACATCCACTGGGGACAGTGGGACTGATTTAAATCCATTTTAAGTGCCAGTCCCTCTCTGTGAGTCCCCATCTCATGTGACATTAGACTGTGGCATCAGCAGGGCTGGATCCACGAAGTCCTGACCGAGCAGGATGAGACCCTGAGCCGTGTCCAGCCTCAGGAATCAGCCTGAGCACAAGAGTTTGAATCCATCTGCATCTCCTGAGGTGCCAGTGAATCCCTCCCGCTGCCACCAGCTCCTGCAGAGCTGTGTGTCCCCAACACCCCCTGTGTGTCCCCAACACCCCCCACAGCACCCCAGAACACTCCGTGCCAGCCCCTGCCAGAGCCAGGGCCGTGCTGGAGGAGGGTCCCCGGTGCAATGGCAGTAACAAGCTTCTGCTGAATAATTGAATTCCTCAAATCGTTCCCTTTTCCCTCCGGTTTTGGTACACATTTGTCACCGTGCCATTAGGCAGACGCTTTGCTCGCACTTCATTTATTCATAAGTGCAGCCGTGACAATGACAGCAGAGCTGAGCACAACCGCTGGCACGGGACACGGCTGTGCTGGCACTGCCAGCTCTCACCGTGGCACCAGAACAGTGACAACAGCAGGGTCACAGTGCAGGGTGAGGGCTCTGTGCATCCTGCCTGTCACAGCTTCCACGCTTTGGGGGACAGATGGGGACAGTGCCTACTGCACCCCACCTCCTGCAGTGCTGAGGGGTGCAAGAACCACCCCAGGACCTCTGGAGTGCCCAGAGCTGGAGCTGCCTCTGTTCAACATCTTCTGTGTCCAGAATCACAACCTCTGGTGTGTCCAGAAGCTCCAGGGGAGGGGTTAAAGGTGAACCTGGCCTTGCTCCTGCTCGTCAGAGCCACAGAGCCACCGTGGGCTCCTGCACCAGCACCAGGAGCCAGGCAGATGGAAAAAGCCGCTAAAGGTCGTGAGGGAGCAGCAAATCCTGGATGTCACCGACCTCGTGTGCAGCCAGGGATTGCCACAGGACACCATGGATTGCCACAGGACACCGGGGATTGCCACAGGACATCCTGGATTGCCTCAGGACACCAGAGATTGGCACAGGACATCCTGGATTGCCTCAGGACACCAGAGATTGCCACAGGACATCCTGGATTGCCACAGGACACCAGGGATTGCCACAGGACACCAGGGATTGCCACAGGACATCATGGATTGTCACAGGACATCCCGGATTGTCACAGGACACCATGGATTGGCACAGGACATGCTGGATTGCCACAGGACACTGGGGATTGCCACAGGACATCCCGGATTGCCACAGGACATCTTGGATTGCCACAGGACACCAGGGATTGCCACAGGACATCCTGGATTGCCACAGGACATCGGGGATTGCCTCAGGACACCAGGGATTGGCACAGGACACCGGGGATTGCCACAGGACGCCAGGGATTGTCACAGGACATCCTGGATTGCCACAGGACACCATGGATTGGCACAGGACACCAGGGATTGCCACAGGACATCAGGGATTGCCACAGGACACCAGGGATTGCCACAGGACATCCTGGATTGCCACAGGACACCCTGGATTGCCACAGGACACCCTGGATTGGCACAGGACATCCTGGATTGGCACAGGACACCAGGGATTGCCACAGGACATCCTGGATTGCCACAGGACACCGGGGATTGCCACAGGACACCGGGGATTGCCACAGGACACCGGGGATTGTTACAGGACATCATGGATTGCCACAAGACATCATGGATTGCCACGAACATCGGCACGTGCCCATCCCAGGGCAAACTGCTGGTGCTGCTGCCAGGATGGGCATGGCCAGGGCAGCTCTGCACGGCCACAGATCCATTCACTCCTGTCAGGTCCCTGAGGGTGCCAGGCTGGAACCCCTGATCCAGGTGGAGCACCCGCAGCTCCATCCGTGCCGTGCTGGGCTGGGGGCTGCAGGGATGGGCCTCGCCTTGCAGGAGCTCTGCTCAGCTAATTGCAGTAATTAGCCCGTAATGAAGCAATTACTTGAGGACGTGGTTCCATGTGTTCCTGCAGGGGGGGGGGGGGGGGACGGGGAGGGGACGCAGTCTCAGAGCGGCGCGGTGGCAGAGGGGACAAGGACACCGCACATCCCCCGCGGGGACCGAGGGGACTTTGTGGGCACAGAGTTTTCTCCACGGATTTTCACCCGGGATTCCTGTTCCCCCAAGATTATGGCGAAAGGGAGAGGCCGAACCCCAGGGTGGGAGCCCGCGGTGGCGGCGGGGAGGGATGGGATGGATGGAGCTGCACTGGCGGGAGCTGCACGGACACGTTGCTCCCGAGGTCTGTGCCGGAGCCGGAGCCAGGGAGTGCCGGAGCCAGGCGAGGGGAGGCCGCCAGCTGGCCGGCTCCACACTGGAGCAGCGCCCGGCTGTCTCTGCTTGCATGGAAGCGGCCAAGTTAACCCCCCGCGCATGGAGAGGGGCCGGGAGCTGCGGAGCAAAGGCATCTCCAGCCCTGGGATGCTGCCCAGGGCCGCGGTGCCCATCCCAGCGACACCCGGCAGTCCCAGGGACACGAACCAAGGAATCGCCCCTCTGCAGGGCTCCTGGAGCTGTGGGAACATCAGGATTCTCCTCGGGGTCTGCTGTCCCCCAACCTCTCCCCATTTGCACCAACCTCCACTGAAAACCCGGATTTTCCCATTTTCACCCACACACTGGACAAACAAGGCTCAGCCCAGCTCTGGTGAGGGAAACGAGGAGCCTCCGATGGCACCACATCCACCAGAGCACCGGGAACACCCCCCGGCCCCTCCGTGGCACCGGGAGCATCCTCCGGGAGCGCCCCGGCTGTGCCGGGCTTGCAGCAGCAGAGCCCCGGGCACGGAGCGTGCCTGACAGGAATCGTGGCTCGGCGGGGAAGGAGCAGACGGGAGGGAAATAAAAGCAAATTACATCAGTGCTGGCATGGGCAGCCATCCCGGAGAGCTATTTCGGGAAGGGCCAGGCCGGCTGCAGGGATAAGCATTTGCAGATGTTGCTCGGAGCGCCTCGCCGGGCTCCTTCCGCCGGGGCTGCGGGCAAGGGGACACTGCCAGCGCGGGGACACGGCGGCGGGACGGGCAGGGGTCCCTCCTGCTCCCACCGCCACAGCGAGGGGTCCCTGGGTGGTGCTGGATGCCTGGATCCAGTCCTTGGGCCGCGGTGGGGATCCCCAGAGCTGTGTCCTGCTGCCACGTACACCAGGACAGCTCGGGGACAGCCACATGGAGGGGACACGAGGTGCCCGGCTGGTGGCCAGGACGTGGTGGCATCTCAAGGTGATTGGCAAGGGCAAGGAAAGAGAAACCTGGCCGTTGCCATGGTTACCACCTAACATCCTCCAGCACGGGCTCCGAGCGGTAATTCCGGTGTTGCATCGCCGGGATGGGTTGCGGCGGGGAGGGAAGGGATGGATGGCTCCCGGTCGTGCCGTTTGGGTTTGGGGAGAACTGAGGCTGCCCCTCAGCAAGGAGCAGAGAGAGCTCAGCCCAGACTCGGCTGGGGGCAGCTTTGATGTACGATCACCCCCTAAAGGCTCCCAAATCCTGCTCAGGATCCGAGCCCACGCAGGGATCCGGCCTTGGCTCCAGCTGCCTCGGGGCTGGGATCTGATCCCAGGTCTCCGTCAGCCTCCGCGTTACCCTCCAACCAAAGGAAACAGCAGCTCGGGGCGGAACGGAGCCCAAGGAAAGACGTGGCAGATGTTTCTCCTCTCCCCAGCTCCCCGTTCAGTGCGTGGGACAGGATGCTGGCGGGTCCCCGTCCCTGCTGCCCCCTGTGTCACCCGGGATGGTGGCACCGTGGTGGCAGGTGGCATTTGCCAGCTGCCCCGGCTGCTGCGGGGAACCGGCACCGCCACCACGACAGGCGGGAGCAGCCCATTTGTGAGCTGCCGCCAGATGTTCCTCTGCAAAATAATTTGATGGAAAAACAGGGAAGGGAGAACGTTTTTCCAGCAACATCTTGCTTTAATATTAAAAAAAAAAAAAAAGGAAATAATGTTGGAGGAAGGAAAGTCGTGCCCAGTTTATCCCCCTCCCGTGCACAAATGGGGTCTCTGGGTTTGTCCCAGAGGGAATCCCAGTTCCAGGTTCCACAGCCTCAAGGACCATCCCAGCACCCTGAGGAGGCTGAGGGTGCTCGGCCAGGCGCTGTGTGGGCTGGTGACACTGCGGTCACAGCCGTGCAGAGGTGACAGACTGACCCACCGTGGCTGACACTCAGATTTATTGCCCGCACGGGCAGCCAAGGCCCTGCGCAGCCTCCGAGGAGGAGCCAAGGACAGCGCGGTCCCTGTGTGACCCCGGAGCCTCCCCCGGGCCTTGGCTCCAGCCCTTGTCCCACTCAGCTCCCGGCAGCCCCCAGGGGACACCGATCCCCACAGGGACATCTGTGTCCCCCACCAGCCCCACATCAGCTCGGGGAACTCCAGGGAAGGCAGAAAGCCCTAAAATCAAACCAAGGGGAGGAGGAGGGGCTTTTCCACAGGGCTTTGTGCTCCCCAGAGCTGCATTCCTGCCTCGGGGCAGCCGGGCTGCCAGCGGGCACAGGGGATGGGATGGGATGGGATGGGATGGGATGGGATGGGATGGGATGGGATGGGATGGGATGGGATGGGATGGGATGGGATGGGATGGGATGGGATGGGATGGGATGGGATGGGATGGGATGGGATGGGATGGGATGGGATGGGATGGAGAGAGGAGGAAGTCACAACACAGGTGACCAGCTCTGGCCACGGGGCCATTGGCACACTCCAAATCCCCATTCCTGTTCCCTTTCTCATCCTTATCTCCATTCCCATTCCCATCCCCATTCTCTCCCCCGTGCCCATTCCCCATCCCCTTCCCCTTCCCTTTTCCCTTCCCCATCCCTTCCCACACCTCTTTTCCCATCCCATCCCATCCCATCCCATCCCATCCCACCCTCATCTCCATCTCCATCCCATCCCAATGGATCATTCTCACCACAATCCAGGCTCACTGCCACACTGCTCCCACCACCCAGCAGCTCCAAACTGGGACCTGAGCCTGGCTCAGGCTGCAGAAGGAGCAGAGCCAGGACACGGACACCAAAAGCCATCATGGTCCCCGAGAAGAAAAAAAGATCCCCTGGGAGAGGAGGGGGAAGGAGAAGAAAAGGGAAAAAAAATAAAAGGTTCAATCAGCTTTGTAAAGGGCACAATTTACAAAATCCATTCCATATTTTACTAGGCTGGGATTTAGGGATTAGTCTGTAATACTTAGGTGGCTTTTTGTAATAAAACCCTGAGCTGCAGCAGCCTTGGGAAAGAAGAAGGTAGCAGGAGTCTCCTCTCCATCCCGCGCTCATTTTCCCAGAGTTTCCTCCTTGTTTCTTTCTTTTTTTTTTTTTTTTTTTTTTTTTTTTTTTTTTTTTTTTTTTTTTTTTTTTTTTTAATCTCGGCAGCCCCGTTAATCTGGGCTTTATCTGCCTATGGAGGAGGCCTGAGCTCTTTATTGGATTTTTGGCAAGAATAAATGATTTCGTTTGGGATATTACGGGGACGATTCCGCGGGATTACGCCACCTCATAAACGGAACAGTGGGGATCAATTCCTCACCGTGGGAACGCACCTGTGCCTACATGCTCTGCCTCGGGGGTGTGGTATGGCACCCATGGCACAGGTGTGGTGGCTATGGCACGGGTGTGGTGGCTATGGCACGGGTAGAGTGGCACAGGTAGGGTGGCTATGGCACGGGTAGGGTTGCTATGGCATGGGTGTGGTGGCTATGGCACGGGCAGGGTGGCTATGGCACGGATAGGGTGGCTATGACAGGTGTGGTGGCTATGGCACGGGTGTGGTGGCTATGGCATGGGTGTGGTGGCTATGGCACGGATGTGGTGGCTGTGGCATGGGTGTGGTGGCTATGGCACGGGTAGGGTGGCTATGGCACGGGTGTGGTGGCTATGGCACAGGTGTGGTGGCTATGGTACGGGTAGGGTGGCTATGGCATGGGTGTGGTGGCTATGGCACGGGTAGGGTGGCTATGGCACAGGTGTGGTGGCTGTGGCACGGGTAGGGTGCCTCTGTGTTAGGGGTTAGATTTGTTCCTTTTTTACATATAGATTTTTTTTTCCCATAATTTGCTAGGGGCCTGCTGGGTACTTGTGAGTGCTTGACCAAAACAAAGATGTGGCCAAAAGTCGGGAGAGGAAGGTGGCGTTGGGCTACACTTTTTTTATCTCTGGGAGTTTCCCTCAGAGGGGGAAGATACCGAGAATTTTGGGGGCAGGAAAAGGACAGAGCTGGGGGCAGCTGCTCTCTTGCTCTCGGCATCAGAGGGAGGTTGCTTGCTGCGGGACGAGTTCACTGTCACCACCAAGACTGGTCCTGGGAAATCTGCCACCATCTACTCGTGTGCCCAGGAATTCTGAGCTCGTCTCCCCCTGCCCTGCTGGAGCTGGGCCGGCCCTGTCCTGCTGCAGCTTCTTTGGCTCTGCCTTGGGGTTTTCTGCTCCGCTGTACCCCCGCACTGCCCTGCCCTGCTGGGACATCCCTGCCCTTCCAGTGACCATCGTGGAGCTTCTGATAAATCTCATCCACCAACCCCGGACTTTCCACCGTTCCCACTTGGTGCTTTCAGAGTCCTGCAGGGGCACCGAGATCAAACTGCCCTGGGTTTTGTGGAGCAAAGTTCCTGGTTCTGTTTTGTTGTTAATGCTGCAGCTGTTGATTTGTTTGCCTCAGTAAAGAACTATTACTCCTCTCCTCATATCTTTGCCTGAGAGCCCTCTTAATTTTCAAAATTACAATAATTCAGAGGGAAGAGAGTTTGAATTCTCCACTCCAAGGGAGGCCCTGCCCTCCCTACCTACCTGTCTTTAAAACTAAGACACTGTGGCACAGATATGGCACAGATACGGCACGGATATGGCACGGATATGGCACAGATTTGGCCATTATGTTCAGCCTCGACCCCATGGGCAGCCCCGGGATCAAACCAAACTCACCCAGATGTGGAGGACGTTGGCTCAAGGCCACCAAGCAGGAACATCCACCCTGGGGGCGAGGTGGAAGGTGACAGCGCGTCCCCCTCTCAGGAGGATCCCAAACCCACACCAAAGTTCTCAATCCCCTCAGCACCAACCTCGAGAGGGAAACAAATCCCAGGGGCAGGAGCAGCTCCAGCCTCTCCTCCCGGCTCAGCCCCACGCTGGGGCTGGGGACAGGGCCCTGTCCCCTCCTCAGAGCAGTGCTGGTGCCACCACGGTGTCCCCACAGTGCTGTGACAGGGGGCGGGCAGAGCTTTGAAGCGCGGGGCTGAGTGGGTGCGGGAGCCAGCGCGGTTGTCAAGTCTCCTAATTAAGGAAATCCTTTGGGGAATGCAGATCCCTCTGGAGCACAGCCCAGCCAAGGACCTCGGGGACGGGAGTTTCATTGGTGAGCCACCCCTGTCCCTGTCCCCACACCTGTCCCAGGCCCGCAGCCCCCAGCCCTCCCCGCAGATGGGAGACCTGGCTGCTCCTTGGCATTCCATCATGGAAAAGGCGTCTCTCCTCCATCATGCCATAGCCGGCCATGGATCCCACCAATCCCAGGGAGAAATCCAGGGGAAAAGCACGGCAGGAGAGCCCATAAGTCATGGCTGCCCTGAGAGGTTCATCAATAATGCACAAACTCAGGGCTGGGGAGGGCTTTTCCCAGTTAATTCCATGCACGGGGAGTGCCCGCGGCCACGGCGGCACAGCTCCCTGCTCCCAGGGAATTCCTGCCTGCAGGACTGACACATTTATTATTGCTCCCATAATTACGTTATTGTGAGCGTTTGTCAGGAAGCTCCCTGGGAGTCATGGCCCCACACGGGGCTCCCAGGCAGGAGCTGCCTCTGGAATGCTGACGGAGAGGGATTTGCTTGGGAAAGTAGGTCAGGATGGGACCTGTGGCCTCAGCGGTGCAGCCCGGAGCTGGGATTCACTCCAGCTGCTGCATCGTGTCCTGGGATGGGGATGGAGATGGGAATGGGGTGGGGATGGAGATGGGAATGGGGTGGGGATGGAGATGGGAATGGGGATGGAGATGGGGATGAAGATAGGATAAGGCTGGGATGAGATGGTGATGGGAATGGTATGAAGAGGAGATGGGAATAGGGAAGGGTGTGGGATGGGGTTGGGATGGGAACAGGGATAGAATGGAGATAGGAATGGGAGAGGGAATGGGATTAGGATGAATAGAATGTGGGAATGGAGTTGGGGATGGGATAGGGACAGGAACAAGGATAGGATGGAGATAGCAATGGGAAAGGGAATGGGGTTGGGATGAATAGAGTGTGGGGATGGGGTTGGGAACAGGGATAGGATGGAGATAGGAATGGAAAGGGAATGGGGTTGGGATGAAGATAGTGTGGGGATGGGGATGCGGTTGGAATGGGATGTGATGTGGATGGGATTAGATGGGAACGGGTTTGGAATGGGATGAGATGGGGATAGGATGGCCATGAGGATCAGGATGTGGATGTCCTGGGGCTGGGCACAGGGACAGAGGGGACAGGGACAGAGGGGACAGCGCGTGCCGTGTGTGTGGCTATTGAAGGCGTCGTTCCAGAGCCGCTGGATAATTGCAGCGCTGCCGCCCGGAGCCGAGCGGATGAGCCGGGCGACAGCTCCCAATTATTGCAGCGCAGCGGGAGAAAGGGAAAGAAAGGAAGAGAAGAAAAGCACAATTATCGGGGCCTCGGCGACGGCGCCGCACACGGCTGCGATTTCCAGGCACAGCCCCGCTCCCAGCGCGTGACACTTCCATTGATTTTTAAACGGGCACTTTTCCATCTCTGCCTCCCGTCCTTCATCCCACGGACACTGGGACAGGCTCCTGAATTCCCTGGATGATCCCTGAGCGTCCCTGCCACCGGCTCAGCCCAGTCCTTGGTGGGTACCCCGACACCACCCATCTGTCTGGAGATTCTGATGCTTCCCCCATTTCCATCTCACTCTCCCACCTTTCCCTCCCAGAGCTGCTCCCGGCTCCGGAATCGCAGCCCTGTATATTAAAAAAGGTCAGATTTCAGCTCTTGTGAGGAAGCGGGGAGCAGAGCAGCGTGAAGAGCCGCAGCTCCTGGTTCTGGGGGGATCGGGGGCTGGGGGGGTCCCGGCGCTGGATCCGCTCCCTGCTGCGGGGGATGGGCGGGATTGCGTCGATCCCACATTGTCACTCCGTAATTGACAATTAAATTTAATTACACCTTTGAGAAATAACAGCGTGCGCTGGGTTAATGGGCCTGTCTGGAGCAGGGTGGGTTCCTCCCACTCCGCGGGGTGGAGCAGGGGTGACATCCGTGACGTGGTGACACTGCCGGGGTGGGGTGGGGTGGCAGCTGTGGGGCTGAGCGGTGCTCTGGGGGACCCCAGCAGCAGAGCTGGCCTTGGCATGGGGACATCAGCAGCAGGAAACCCATCCCAGGGCACATCCTGGACAATTTCTTGGGAATCCAGCAGCACCCAGAAACAACACCACTGTCACCCTGCAGCTCCGTGCTGGGGTGCTGGAGGTCCCCCAGCACGGCTGAATTATTTATCTCCATAAAAAACACGGAGCATGGAGCTGCCCAGCCGCTTTACCTGTTCCCATCCCTGCTCTTTTTCCTTCTTTTTTTTTTTCTTTAATTTTCTTTGAAGCAACATCACAGCTGTCTCCCAGATTTGCTTCCTGCTTTATGAACCTTTGGATGCAATCATCGGCGGCTCTCAAGGTTTCTGCTGCAATTAGAGAGATTTTTCCAGAGTGAGGATCAGGTGCTCGGCGGGGGCCGAGGTGGTTGGAGGCTCGGCAATCCCAGACTCCACATTTGGGATAACCAGCTCAGCATCTCCCTGGCATCCCCATCCTTTCACACCTCTCTCTAATTAACGATAATCACCCGCAATTAACTAATTAGTTGGCTGATTTTGGCCCTCTGATTGGGATGAGGTTGGAGCATCAGCACGCTGCACCCACACTTTGGGTCACACAGCACCCAGGTGTCCCCAGGCTGGGGACAGCTTGGGTGGCCAACCCTCCATGTCCCCTTTGCACCCAGGTGCTCACAAACATCATCCCAGCGTGGCCCTCAGGGGGGACAGGAGTGTCCTGGTCTCTCCTCTGGAGAGCCACATGTGTCACAGTGGTGGCATCTCCCCATAGCACCCTCTGAGATGTGCCAGGGCTGTGGGGACACCCAGAGTCACAGACCCATCCTGGATGTCCCCAGTGCCACCGTGTTCCTGAACCACACCAGACTGTGCAGAGACATTCTCAGCATCCACAGATTCCCACAGCACTTCCTGGGTTTGTGACCCCCAGCGTGGCACCGTGACATGGTGGCCCTGCTCTGATGGGTGGCACCGAGGTGACAGGGCCACAGCCAGCGCTGGGGATGGGTGACCCCGGCTGCTGGACGCTGCAGGAGCGCGGCAGGGAACGAGGCCAAAGCGCGGCCGCTCTCTCCCTCCCAGTGATCATCGCCCTCATTAAAACCCAGCTAATTATTATTCGGGCTCATTAGCAATTATAAACTCCAGCGCTGGCACTTCATTAAAAAAATGACAACTTCGCACTTAATTACGTTCCCCAGCAGCTTAACGGGCGGGAGCGCTCGCCCTCCTGACCCCTGCCCGTGCCAGCGCCGGTACCCACAGCAGTGCCAGAACCAGCGCAGTGCCCAAAATAGTACCCACAGCACTGCCAGAACCAGGGCAGTGCCCAAAATAGCACCCACAGCACTGCCAGAACCAGGGCAGTGCCCAAGATAGTACCCACAGTACTGCCAGTGCCAAAACCAACACCCACAGCAGTGACAGAACCAATGACAATGCCCAAACCAGCACCCACAGCTCTGCCAAAACCAGTGCAGTGCCCAAACCAACACCCACAGCAGTGCCAGAACCAGTTTAGTGCCCAAAATAGTACCCACAGCAGTGCTAGAACCAAGGCAGTGCCCAAACTGGTACCCACAGCAGTGCCAGAACCAGTTTAGTGCCCAAACTGGTATCCACAGCAGAGCCAGAACCAGGGCAGTGCCCAAACCAACACCCACAGAAGTGACAGAACCAGCACCAGTAGCCACAGCACTGCCAAAAACAGTGCAGTGCCTAAACCACTACCCACAGCACTGCCAAGACTGGCACCACTACCCACAGCACTGCCAGGACTGGCACCACTACCCACAGCAGTGCCAGGACTGGCACCAGTACCCACAGCACTGCCAGAACCAGGGCAGTGCCCAAAATAGCACCCAGAGCAGTGCCAGTGCCCAAATCCATGCCCACAGCACTGCCAAAATCACTGCCAGTGCCCAAACCAATACCCAATACCCGTAGCAGGGCCAGAACCAGTGACAGTACCCAGACCAGTGCCCAGAGCACTGCCAAAAACAGTGCAGAACCCAAACCAGTACCCACAGCTCTGCCAAAATCACTGCCAGTGCCCAAAATAGTACCCACAGCAGTGACAGTGCCCAAACCAGTACCCACAGCACTGCCAAAAATCATTGCCAGTGCCCAAACCAATACCCAACACCTGTAGCAGTGCCAGAACCAGTGACAATACCCAGACCAGTTCCCACAGCAGGGCCAAAACCAGTGCCAGAACCCAAACCAGTACCCACAGCTCTGCCAGTGCCCAAACCAGTACCCAGCAGTGCCAGAACTGGTGACTGTGCCCAATCCAGTCCTATAGCAATGACAGAACCAGCACCAATACCCACAGCAGTGCCAAAGTCACTGCTAGTGCCCAAAATAGTACCCACAGCACTGCCAGTGTCCAAACCAGTACCCACAGCACTGCCAAAACCAGTCCCACAGCACTGCCAGAACCAGTGACAGTACCCAGACCAGTACCCACAGTACTACCAGAACCAGGGCAGCGCCAAACCGGTACCCACAGCAGTGACAGAACCAGTGCCAATGCCCTAAATAGTACCCTCAGCAGTGCCAGTGCCCAAAATAGCACCCACAGCAGTGCCAGAACTGATGACTGTGCCCAATCCAGTCCCTACAGCAGTGACAGAACCAGCACCAATATCCACAGCAGGGCCAAAACCAGTGACAGGGCCCAAACCAATACCCAATACCCATAGCAATGCCAGAACCAGTGCCAGAACCAGCACCAGTACCCACAGCAGTGCCCAAATCAGTGCCAGAACCCAAACCAGTACCCATAAGCAGTGTCAGCACCCAAACCTGTGCCAGCACCCACACCAGGACCAGTCCCCCAAACAGTGCCAGCATCCAGGGCAGTGCCAGCAGCCCCAGCAGTGCCAGCAGCCAGGGCAGTGCCAGCACCCAGGGCAGTGCCAGCAGTGCCAGCAGTGCCAGCAGTGCCAGCACCCAGAGCAGTGCCAGCACCCAGAGCAGTGCCAGCAGTGCCAGCAGCCCCAGCAGTGCCAGCAGCCCCAGCAGTGCCAGCACGCAGGGCAGTGCCAGCACCCAGGGCAGTGCCAGCACCCAGGGCAGTGCCAGCAGCCCCAGCAGTGCCAGCACGCTGCTGCCTGGCTCTGGGCAGCCTCTCCGGAGCAGCACATGGCACACAGGACACGGCACATGGCACACGACAAAGGACACACGGCACATGGCACATGGCACCCGGAGCTGGCAGCCAGCGCCTTCCCTCTCCCTGGTGGATAATTGGCCACTAAATCCCTCTGGGGGAGAAACGGTTGGGAAAAAAAATTACAGCTGTGGAACCAGCTCTCCAAAATTATATCACCTTCTCTGACAGGATAATTGCTCCTTTTCCCTGAGATTTAGTACGGATCTCACATCCTTAAACAGTCGGGTGTTATTTTAAGTGCTCCCAGTGTTTTTGCCTCCTCTCCCCGGTACCGGGACCGGCGGGAGAGGGGGGGTGGAGGTGGGGACAGCGGTCCCGGGAGGTGGCGGAGGGGAGGACACGCTGGTGGCACCCGCAGGAGAGGCGGGGATGATCCCGTTCCGGGTGGCACCGGCGCTGCGCCTTGTTGTCCCCGCGCTCTAATGGCCACATCAATATTATCTCGGCTCCGCGTTAGGCTGTGACAGGTGAATTAATGACACGGAGCCAGGGAGGGACACGCGGGGACACACAGGCGGGGTTCTGCTCAGGACAGGCAGAGCCGCCCCGGGGGGATTTGAGGGGGACTCAAAGCGGTTCCAGCCCTGGGCACAAGGAGCAGCTCCCTGGGAGCCACTCCCTGATATTTTGGGGTGCTCAGCGCAGAGCATGTGGCTCCCCGGGGTCGCACCCTCTCCCAAGGAAACCTCTCCCTCCCTCTGGCTCCTCTCCAGCTTCCCAACCTCCAGGCCCACCGCGGCGAGCGATAAATCAGCCGGAGCCCTCGGTGTCACCGGCGCTGCCACCGGCCCAGCCCCATCCATCATCACCGTCCCGCCGCCGCCTGCCACCTGCGCCCCGCGCGGCCACCGTGACCCTCACCGGGGCTGCTCCGGGGGACCCCGGCAGCGCCAGCCCCCGGCACAGCCCGGGCTGCTCGTTAGGGCCCCTCACACCCGTCCTGTGCCACAGCGAGAGCCACAGCCACCCCCGCCATCCTGGCAGCAGCTGGTGGCCGGCACACGGCAGCAGCTGGGGAGCGAGCGGAGCGTGCCCGGGAGGGAATCCCGGGAATCCCCATCACCCCACACCTGTCCCGTGCTGCTGCCAGCGCGGGAACCCCCGTGTCACCCCGCTGTCCCCCCAGCCCCGCGCCGGTGCCAGCAGCTCAGGGCGAGGAGCAGCCGTCCTTGTCGCTGCTCGGAAAACAAACCCCCATTAAAGCGTTTGGGGATTACAGCCAAGCAAGATCGAGTTCGTCAGGAGCCGGGGAGCATGAAAAGAACGGCTCAGAGAGGATTTCTGCCTGCCAGCCCTGGTCGGGAGCATCACTTTGGTAGCCGCTGCCCTGTGATGTCCCCGTGTCACCCAGCGCGGGGACCGGCACGTCCGGCAAAGTTTGGCTTTGCCGAGCTGCGCCCAGCCCCGACGTGGCACCTGCAGTGCCACGGGGACATCCCCGGCAGCCCCAGGCCGGGGAGCGGGACTGCGAGTCTGTAAATATATTATTTATTCTCTCTATTACCCTCCTCCATTATTCATTGTTTAATCCGCTGCTATTCTATTATTAACTCTCCCAAGCGCTTCGGCGCTGCTCTGACATGAAAGAGGCACCGCGAAATTCCGCATCCCGCGGTCCCCGCGCCGGGATGAGGCGGGAGAGGGACCGCGAGCACCCGCAGGCAGCATTCCACTGGTTTTTCCTTGGGTTTGGAGCACGGCCCTGCCAAAAAACCCTCACCTCCCGCAGCACTGATGGATGGATGCACGGAGCAACAGGAGGTCCCTGCTCCAGAGGGGAATTTGGGGTTCTGGGGGGGCAGGGAATGCTCTCCTGCAGCGTGGGGGTGATTCCCACATTCCTGCTGGAAATCGCTCCAGCTGAATTATGCATCGGGGTTTTAAAGAGCCGTTTGGGCTCGGAGGGAGCTGGTGGGGTTTTGTAGCAGCGCCTGGTGCCCGGCTCGGCCTCAGGAAGTTCATTCCGGGGTGATCAGAGGGCTCCCGATTCCGGTCATTCCTGGGATGCAGGAGCAGCTCCTGCCCTGGCTCCTGGGCGCTGCGGTGCCCGGCAGAGCAGCTCCGGTGCCTCGTTCCTCCTTGGATTGCCCCAGGATTGGTTTGGGGGTGATTTTCAATGAAGGCAATGAGGGTGAGGCATGGAGGATCCTGACCCCGCTGCCAGGACGGATTTACACCGAGGGAAAAGGGAAGCTCATTAATCTGGGATGATCCCAGTGAGGAATTGGGATCTGCAGGAGCGGGATCCAGCTCCAGGTCCCTCATTGATGCCGTGGGGAAAGGGCTGGGGAAGGAGTGTCCCCCTCCCTCCTTGGGGACAGGGGCCACCCCAAGCCTTGGGGACACATCCCAGAGCTCTGTCACACCTGCCGGTGTCACACGCTGTCACCGCACCTGCCCCCAGCGCCGCGCCCCCGGAGGGAGGGAGAGGAGGCGCTTTAATCTCAATCAATTAGAAATAAGGCAGCCTTAACGACAGGGCAATAAAAGAACACTTTAATTTTAGAGCTAATTAAATATCAACAATTGGAATGCAGCAACAGACAGTTAACCTGGAGTATCCCATTATTTATAAGGAATATAATGCATTGACTGGGGGGGGGTGAAGTGAGTTGTAGTCATTTTAATATCAGCTGTCACAGTCTAACTGTTCTCTTTTGTCTCACTCCAGCACAATCATCTCCCCGGCTTCCTCCGGGACCATTCCCACTTCTCTGCTCGACAGAAGATTAATTAAGCCCAGGTCCCCGCAGAGGACGGGTGCGTGCGCTCCCGTGTGCTCCCGTCCCCGCTCCCGAGCCCGGGTGACACCGGGGCTCCGCGGGCGCAGCCGAGCGAGGCGATGCCTCCAGCCCCGGGGCTCGCTGTAATTGCAGCCCCCGACCGAGTGACAACGCTCCGGAGCTGGGGATTATTGATGGGGAGCGTTCGAGGCTCTGCCGGGCACCCCGCGGCTGCGGTGGCTCTGGGTAGGGACAGAGCCATGGTCCCAGTGGGGACCAGCTGGACCCCAGCCCCCCAAAACGCGCAGAGGATCGCTCTGCTCCCCACGCTGCCACAAACCCCAGCTCCCTGCTCCGAGAAATGGAGCCTCTGGATCTGTAGGAATCCCTGGGGACTCTCCTGGGGCACCCTCCAGGGCTCTGAGTGCCTCTCCAAGCCAGGAGGGGATGCTGAGCCCCAAATTGGGGATTTCATCCCCAAAGTGGGGGCGCACGTGCTCCCCAGAGCCCCCAAAGCCTCGGTGGCTGCACATCCATCCCGGGCTCCGGCACAGCCTCGTTCAGGGCGTGCCAGGGCCCTTTTTAGTTGGGCACATTTGGTGGATTTTTAACGCCTTCAGCAGCGGGAGGAGCCCCGAGCGGGCCCAGCCGCCCCCGGCAGCAGCCGCGGACCCCTGGAATGCTGAGGGTCCCTGACAAGCCTGGGGGGACACAGGGCTGATGTGACACCCCGAACACCCCGAGGACTCCGGCCTGGAGACCAGATGGAATAACCCCCCGGCGGTGGCTGTGCTCCATCGCTGCTCCCTCTGCAGGACGGGAAACTCCAGCATTCCCGAAATTCACATTTTCCTACTCCAAAGTTCCCTGGAGCTCATCTGGGTCTGGCCAGGGCACGGTCCCGGAGCTCACAGCCTTCCACTGCCACCCCCGTGGTGCCACCCTCGTGTCCCTCATCCTCCTGTCCCCATCCCAGCCCTTCCAAGGGTTCCTGCACCGGGCTGGGGTGCGGGAAAAATGGGAATTACCCTCGCATTTCCATCTCCCTGGGGGATGTGTCACCCCTGCCACCCCGGGGCTGTCCCGTGCCACCGATCCCTGCCACTCCCGCGCTCCACCAGAGCTGCACAGAGCCACACGGAGGGAATGATTCCCATCCTTAAGCGATGTTGACTTCGCCTCTCCATTTTCCACTCCGGCTGTTCCCCGAAGGTGCCATAAGGCTGCAAACAGCTCCATGGAGCAGCTCCAGTGGGAAGGGATCCATGAGGATCAGCGAGGCCAATCCTTGGGGTCTGCCTGTGCCCTGGGACCCCAATCCTTGGGGACAGGGGAGGAAAAGGGGAATTAGGGGGTGCGGCAGCAGAGGGAGGGAGCGGCGCCAAGTCAAGAAAAACGTTTTGATTCCCAGTCTGCGGGTTTTTGTCACAGGTTGGAGATCCTGGATTTCAAAGCAAAATGCCACCGTGCGACAAGGAGCCAGGGAATTTTCTTGGGGAAATGTCAAAACGAAACACTTCCAGAGGGAAATGTCTCACTGCCCCCATCCCCACCGCCTGCAGCCTCCCCGCTGCTGGCAGTGCCACCCGAGGGGGCCGGGGAAGGGCAGGGGGAGGGAGGGAGGGAGGACAAAGCCCCCATCCCTTCATCCGCAGCGTTTCCATGGGAGCTCTCTCAACTCTCATTACTGGAAAAATAATCCCAAGCCCTTTTCCACCTGCCAAGGCGGGCGAGGGGCTGCTGTGAGTGGGAAGTTCCGTGGGATTTCATTAGTGTTATTATTGTTATTATTTAATTCTCAAGGTCATGGGATTCAGGCCTGAGCTTACTTATTATCCAACCCCGCCAAATAAATGATGGATTCCCGTTCCTGCCTCCAGCCGTGGCTATTACGGTTGCTAAAAACGTTTTCTGCTCATAATAAAAAAAAAAAATAAAGGGAGAGGAAAGAAAAAAGGGGGGAAGAGAAAGAGCAAAAGGAAAACTGCAATAGGAGCCAGGGAAATGATGGATTGCGGGAGATAATCCATCTTGTCAGCCCAGGACTACATAACCTTGATGTCAGCGGGTATTTTTCTCTGCCTGAGTCTCCGGCTGCGTGCTGGAGAGAGAGGAGCAGGGATGCTCCCACCACACCTCGGGAAAACTGCCGGGATTTGGGGTTTCGCCCTCATTCCCGGGTCCCAGGCGGGCAGGGCGATGCCAAAGCCCCACGCTGGGTCCGCAGGGGGAGGTGGGGAAGGGCTGGAGGCGTGGTGGGGGACAGCAGGGGACCGTCCCCAGGCAGGCCCTGGCAGCAGAATGTCCCTCCCCTCAGCCTCCTCTTGTCACCAGCCGGTCCCTCCTGTCCCCCCCTTTTCTCTCCCCCTCCCCGCCACTCCCCCTTCCCGCCGTTTCTGCCATTTTTATCCGACGCTGCCCGTGAAAATTGGTGTGAAATAAAAAAAGGCCTCTGTGCCCAGAGATGAAATCAATTGATTTGGCAGGGTCGCCTGTGGACACCTCCGAGCAGCTCTTCCAATTTGCAGGACGGACGCCGGCGTGGAGCAGCTCCTTCCTTCCCTTTCTTCTCCTCCCTCTCCCGTTCCTCCGCCCCGGTTTTTTTTTTGCCTTTTTTTTTTCTGTTGTTTTGCCTTTTTTTTTTTTCTTTCTCTTCTGTCTTTCCAATTTCCCTTTGATGTTCCCCTTATTTCTGCTTTCCACTCGATGGAAATCAGCCCTGGGTGTGTGAGTGCAGCACACGCGGTGCCTCTGCTCGGGGGCGGCTCAGGACGTGGGTGAGGGAGGATTTTTGGGATCCCAGGGGGCTGGGCAGGAGCATCCCAGTGCCCTGGGATCCTGGTCTGGCTCTGTAGATGGGCTCAGAGCTGGGGAGGGTCCCCTGAGCTCAGCGCAGCCTCACACATGTCAGGGAACAGGACCAAGAGCTGCTGCACCTGGAACCGATCCTGTCCCGGGCTCTGCTCCAGCCTTCCTCTGTCTCCTTCCTTCCTCCATGTCCATCTCTTCTTCTTCATTCCATCTCCATCCCTCCACCTCCCTCCCTCCTCCATCTCACTCCCCTCATCTCCATCCCATCCCATCCCATCCCATCCCATCCCATCCCATCCCACCCAAGAACACACTGGAGGACACCAAAACTGGAGCCGGAGGGGTTTCAATCCAGCTCTCCCAGCCCTGCAGCCCCTGGATGAATGTTCAGCCCCAAACCAACGCCCAAAACCCAAGGAAAATCCCAGTGTGAGGATGGGAAGAGCCAGTGCAAACAGGGAAGCACCTGGGCAGCTTTGAGCCCTGTTGTGACAATTCTCCCTCATTTAATGGATGTTCCCAGCCTCCAGGATGGGCATGGAGGTGCCAAAGCCTGGAGGATCCCGATGGATCCTCGCTGGAAGGGCCGGGCAGGCACCCCCACACTGCAGGATCCGCCTCAACCCCACAGCCACCGGCCTGGCTGTGCCCAAAAGTCGCCCCTGACACAACTTCCCTTCATCAGAGCTTCAAGGCAGATGCGGCGCTAATCAGGAGAACCTTGATATTCCGCAGGAGCCTTAAGCCCTGAAAGGGAAGGGGAAAAAAAAATCCCACGCTCGCTTCGCGGCGCTTTCATTGCGCTTTGAGGTTAATGGAAGGCTAATTTGAAAGGACTCGGTTAATGAGAAAGCTAAAAATATTCCTCCCGTGCAGCCCCTTCCTCCGTGCTCCAGCGGCTGCCGAGGAGGCTCCGCCAGCCCAGGGATGCTGTGTCCCTCACCTGACCCCCGTCCCCACCCCTTGGGGACAGCACAACGGAGAGATGTGGTGGCATCTCCAGCAGGGACGTGTCCCTGCACCGCTGAGGTCGCGCCATGGTGCCCCAGAAGGGGGTGGGTGACTCCTGTGGGGGTCTGAAATTCCAAGATTTTGGGGTAGGGATGCCTGGGGCTGGCCCACACCTTCAGCTCCCAGGAAGGAGCAGGGCTGATAAAGCTGCTCCACCCTCATCCTGAACATCCACCCATTTCCAGGGTGGATCCGCATGGCCCGGAGCAGCCAGCGATGCTCCTGCAGGAAGAGACTGGTTTTAATGGGAAAGATGGAAACCCGAGGGGATTTTCCAGCTCTGCTTCATCTCTGCCTCTTCCTCACACGTCTGTGACAGCTGGATTCCAGTTTTCCGTCAGTGAGACTGGACTAGCTCCAGGCTGGGCAGGGGCCAGTGGGGGCTGGCGGGGGCACATCCCATATCCCGGGAAGCTGTCGCCTTCCCGGCGCTCCCAGCTCACACGCAGCCGCTCGGGATGTGGTTTAATTAGGGAATGATCTGCACGGAAAATCACTCATTCCAGCGCCTCCCATCCCAGGCTCGTGGCTCTGCTCCAAACCAGCAGAAAATCACCCAGCTCTGAGGACAATTCCTGGAGATTTTCCGGGGCTGCTGGTTGGGAGCAGCAGCCGTGGCCAGGGGGGCTGAGGATGGCACCGAGAGCTCGGAATGCAGCCGGTGCCATCCCAAAAGGAGCCACATTCCCTGTAACCCCAAACATTGGAAAGGGAGGTTTGGGGGAGCCCTGGGACCTGCGGGGAGAATCTGGGACACGCTGGGACATGAGATGCCTGGAGAGGCTGGGATGTGCCAGGAGATGCCCAGAGATGCTGGGAAATGCTGTGTCATGCCAGGGGACACGCCAGGAATTCCTCATCCATGGGCAGAAGCAGCAGCAGGAGGCGGTGCCCACATCCCTGGAATTCTCCTCTCCAAAGCTGCCCCAAAGATTTTATCACAAATCCGGGATTGGGAGGGCAGGGCTGGATTGAGTCCCTGGGATAATCCAGGAGATTTTCATTCCCTTTCCACAGCGCCACATGAAAGGATTTGTGTTCTCCTCACAGATTCCCATCTCCCTTCCCTGCTCCTCCAGGGACAGATCCCACATTTCCCCTTGAGGGGCCTTTACCCTCCACTTCCCAGGAAATTAGGAAAAATTACCGGGGTGACACGGGGAGATCCAGGCAGGGGGAGGGCACTGGAGCTCCCCAATCCCACTGATGGTTTAATTTTCCTTGGGACAAGTAAAGCAGGAGATAATCGTGGCAGAGGGGGCTGATCAGGGACGTTTGGGCTCCTGTCCCAGCCGTTCCCCATTATGGAAATTTTTCATCTCACTGGGAAATTGTAGAACAAGTCGGGATGAGAACCAGCCAAGCAGGGCAGGAATTTGTGTTTTAATCCAAATCTCGTGCCCTGATGTCCCTGAGTGCTGTCCCATGAAGTCCCCAAGTCCTGTGCCACAATGTCCCCAAGCCCAGATTCAAGATGCCTTGTGCCCCACTGTCAGTCCCTGTGCCACGATGTCCCCAAGTTCTGTGTCACAAAATTCCCAAACTCTGTCCCTCAATGTCCCCAAGCCCTGTGACACAGTGTCAATCCCTGTGCCATGATGTCCCCAAGTTCTGTGTCACAACATTCCTAAACCCTGTCCCTCAATGTCCCCAAGCCCTGTGCCACAGTGTCAGTCCCTGTGTCACGATGTCCCCAAGTTCTGTGTCATGATGTCCCCAAGTTCTGTGTCATGATGTCCTCAAGTTCTGTGTCACAGTGTCAGTCCATGTGCCACAATGTCCCCAGGTTCTGTGCCATGATGTCCCCAAGTTTTGTGTCACAACATTCCCAGACCCTGTCCCTCAATGTCCCCAAGCCCTGTGCCACAGTGTCAGTCCCTGTGCCACGATGTCCCCAAGTTCTGTGCCGTGATGTCCCCAAGTTCTGTCATGATGTCCCCAAGATCTGTGTCATAATGTCCCCAAGCCCTGTGCCACAGTGTCAGTCCCTGTGCCATGATGTCCCCAAGTTCTCTGTCATGATGTCCCCAAGATCTGTGTCATGATGTCCCCAAGCCCTGTGCCCCAGTGTCAGTCCTTGTGCCACAATGTCCCCAAGTTCTGTGTCACAAAATTCCCAAACCCTGTCCCTCAGTGTCCCCAAGCCCTGAGCCCCAGTGTCGGTCCCTCTGCCACAATGTCTCCAAGTTCTGTGTCATGATGTCCTCAAGTCCTGTGTCACAGTGTCAGTCCCTGTGTCATGATGTCCTCAAGTTCTGTGTCATGATGTCCCCAATCCCTGTGTCACAGTGTCAGTCCCTGTCATGATGTCCCCAAGCCCTGTGTCACAACATTCCCAAACTCTGTCCCTCAATGTCCCCAAGCCCTGTGCCACAGTGCCAGTCCCTGTGCCACAATGTCCTCAAGTTCTGTGTCATGATGTCCCCAATCCCTGTGTCACAGTGTCAGTCCCTGTCATGATGTCCCCAAGTTGTGTCACAGCATTCCCAAACCCTGTCCCTCAATGTCCCCAAGCCCTGTGCCACAGTGTCAGTCCCCGTGCCACAATGTCCCTAAGTTCTGTACCGTGATGTCCCCAAGTTCTGTGTCATGATGTCCCCAAGATCTGTGTCATAATGTCCCCAAGCCCTGTGCCACAGTGTCAGTCCCTGTGCCATGATGTCCCCGAGTTCTGTGTCACAACATTCCCAAACCCTGTCCCTCAATGTCCCCAAGCCCTGTGCCACACTGTCAATCCCTGTGCTACGATGTCCCCACACCCTGTGTCACAAAATTCCCAAACCTGTCCCTTAATGTCCCCAAGCCCTGTGCCCCAGTGTCAGTCCCTGTGCCACGATGTCCCCAAGTTCTGTGTCATGATGTCCCCAAGTTCTGTGCCACGATGTCCCCAAGTCCTGTGTCACAACATTCCCAAACCCTGTCCCTCAATGTCCCCAAGCCCTGTGCCACAATGCCAGTCCCTGTGCCACAATGTCCTCAAGTTCTGTGTCATGATGTCCCCAATCCCTGTGTCACACTGTCAGTCCCTGTCATGATGTCCCCAAGTTCTGTGTCACAAAATTCCCAAACCCTGTCCCTTAATGTCCCCAAGCCCTGTGCCACAGTGTCAGTCCCTGTGCCACGATGTCCCCAAGTTCTGTGTCATGATGTTCCCAAGTTGTGTCACAACATTCCTAAACCCTGTCCCTCAATGTCCCCAAGCCCTGTGTCACAAAATTCCCAAACCCTGTCCCTCAATGTCCCCAAGCCCTGTGCCACCTCCACCCAGTTCATGTACCTGTGAGCATCCCCCTGCCCAAACACCTGCTGGTGACATCCCCAGGTCCTGGCAGGGCTATAAACAGCTGCTTTGAGTCCAGTTTGAAGGTTGGATTAAAAATAAAAGAATTTGTGGAAAAAATTCCTCCTGGGACCATCAGCCCCCTTTGCAGGGTCACGGTGTCCCAGGTCACCAGGACAGCGAGCTGTCCCCATCCCCGTTCCACTCTGGAGCCTAATTAGGACCAAACAAACCCTGCCCCCCACAGAGAGCTGTCCCTGGGTGAGCAATGCAGAGACACCCAAATTAAGTTATTTTTCCTGCCCTGTTTTATTATCCAGTTTTTAATTAGGTGGCTGCTGAGACGTGACATGGCCCCGTGTAATGGTGTCACCGTGATTTATTAGGGCTGGAGTTACTGTCACCCTCCAACCTCCTTGTCTGCAGTCACTGATGGGGTCCTGCATGTCCCTGTCCCCATCCCCATGGTGGGGACACCTCTTGCCACCGTCACAGGGGAGGGAAACCTGCTACAAACAGAATTTAAAAAAAAAAAAAAAAAAAAAAACAACACAAAAAACAAAAAAAAAAGAAAAAAAATCTTTAAAAAACCCCAAAATAACAACAACAACCAAAAAAAAAAAAAAAAACCAACAAACCCCACAAAAGAGCTAAAAATAGTCTGAGCCTTCTTTTTAAACAATTACAAATATGTTTTCCAGCAGAGCCCCGACGCTGCCAGCAGTGGGGACAGTGACACGTCCCCAAAGGGCACAGGGGAAGGATGGGATGCCAGGGGGACACAGAGCCACGTGCCAGCTCTTCAAGGGACATTAAAGCAGTTGCCACCATGGTGGAGTATAGCACAAGTGACACTGGCTTTGTCCCCACGTGTTTGCAGCCGGAGCAGATGGCCTGGCCGATGGATGCAGCTCCGTGGCCTAGAGCCCAGCTGGGCACTGGGGTGGCCAAACAGCCCCAAACCCCCTGGATCCATCGGGATATTCCTGAGCTGACAGCCAGGAGGCACCGGGCTCCAGGGACAGTCCTGGGACAATCCTGGGACAGTCCTGGGACAATCTTGGGATAGTCCTGGGACAATCCTGGGACAATCCTGGGACAGTCCTGGGACAATCTTGGGATAGTCCTGGGACAATCCTGGGACAGTCCTGGGACAATCTTGGGATAGTCCTGGGACAATCCTGGGACAGTCCTGGGACAATCTTGGGATAGTCCTGGGACAATCCTGGGACAATCCTGGGACAGTCCTGGGACAATCTTGGGATGCACCAAGGCTCCAGCTGGAGGAATTCTGGAATGTGGAGGTACCCGTGAAAACTCTGCATGACCAAATTGCCACTAAGGGAGGAAGAGGAGGCAAAAGCAACGGGGATTTTGGATTTTGGGGTGGCCGTGCTGGGTGAGAGCCGTGTGTTTTGGGACAGGGGCTGGCAGTGCCACCGGGATGTGAGATGTGTCACCAGAGCCATGCCCCGAGGCCAGCAGGGCCTAACCCTAACCCTAACCCCTAGACAGGGCTGGCGTGCCCCGTCCCCTGGGAAGTTTGTGGAGGTTTTCCTGGTCCAAGCAGGATGCTGAGGTTGGATCCATCTCTCCTGCACCACCAAGGGTCCCTGGCCTCTCCCTCAGAGCCTGCCTGGCTCCTGCCACCTCCAGCTCCGAGATTGATGAGATAATCCAAGTGCCAGAGACCGTGACAGAGGAGCAGGAGCGCCTTGGTTTGCTCCTTTATGGAAGGAAAAACCTCCCAGGGAGTTCTGAGGGCAGAGACAGGGCGGGAGCAGGGGGAGAAGGGCTGGGAATGAGCTCCAGGTCACATCCAGGGGGTCTCACAGGGTCATCCCCTCACGGGAACGCTGCCTCTGCTGGTGGAGCAAGAATCATGGAATCCTGGAATCATTGAATGTTTGGGGTTGGGAGAGACTTTAAATCTTACCCCATTCCACCCCCCTGTCATGGACAGGGACATCTCCCTCTATCCCAGGTTGCTCCAAGCCCCGTCCAACCTGTGCCAGCAGAGATCTGGGATCACCAGGATGGATGGGCCCCGAGGCTGGGCTTTGCCTGGGATCCCTGAGCATCCAGGTGGGGAATCCTCATCCCGGGGAATCCTCAACCCAGGGAATCCTCAACCCAGGGAATCCTCATCCTGGGGAATCTTCATCCCAGGGGATCCTCATCCCAGGGAATCCTCACCCCAGGGGATCCTTATCCCCGGGAATCCTCATCCCGGGGGATCCTCATCCCAGGAATCCTCATCCCAGGAATCCTCATCCTGGGGAATCCTCATCCCGGGGGATCCTCATCCCAGGAATCCTCATCTCAGGAATCCTCATCCCGGGGAATCCTTATCCCAAGGAATCCTCATCCCAGGGAATCCTTATCCCGGGGAATCCTTATCCCAGGGAATCCTCATCCCGGGGGATCCTCATCCCAGGGAATCCTCATCTCAGGGAATCCTTATCCCAAGGAATCCTCATCCCAGGGAATCCTCATCCAGGGAATCCTCATCCCGGGGGATCCTCATCCCAGGAATCCTCATCCTGGGGAATCCTCATCCCGGGGGATCCTCATCCCAGGAATCCTCATCTCAGGAATCCTCATCTCAGGGAATCCTTATCCCAAGGAATCCTCATCCCAGGGAATCCTCATCCCAGGGAATCCTCATCCCGGGGGATCCTCATCCCAGGGAATCCTCATCCCAGGGGATCCTCATCCCAGGGAATCCTCATCCTGGGGAATCTTCATCCCAGGGAATCCTCATCCCAGGGAATCCTTATCCCGGGGAATCCTTATCCCGGGGGATCCTCATCCCAGGGAATCCTCATCCCAGGGAATCCTTATCCCGGGGAATCCTTATCCCGGGGAATCTTCATCCCAGGGAATCCTCATCCCAGGGAATCCTCATCCCGGGGAATCCTCATCCCGGGGGATTCTCATCCCAGGGAATCCTCATCCCAGGGAATCCTCATCCCAGGGAATCCTCATCCCGGGGGATCCTCATCCCAGGGAATCCTCATCCCAGGGAATCCTCATCCCAGGGAATCCTTATCCTGAGCATTGGGGGCTGTGAACAATGAGGGAGGAATCCATCAGTAATTACATTCTAATTAATTAAGGATGATGGATAGAGGGGACCGGGTGACTCCAGGCAGTGGTAAAAGGACCCTGCTCCTGTCACCATGCAAGTGATTTGCTGCTTCCAAGGAGTGAAAGAGGGAAAAAAGAGGAAAAGGATGGGGGAAGAAAGAGGGAAGGGAAGGGAAAAGGAGAGGAAAAGGATGGGGGGAAAGAGGGAAAGGAGGAAAAAGAATAAGAGGAGTAAAAAAGAGAAAATGCCAAGATTTACATCCTTGGAGAGATGAGGGAAGGGAAGGGAAGGGAAGGGAAGGGAAGGGAAGGGAAGGGAAGGGAAGGGAAGGGAAGGGAAGGGAAGGGAAGGAAGGGAAGGGAAGGGAAGGGAAGGGAAGGGAAGGGAAGGAAGGGAAG
Source organism: Acrocephalus arundinaceus (assembly GCA_021534815.1). Classification (NCBI taxonomy): domain Eukaryota; kingdom Metazoa; phylum Chordata; class Aves; order Passeriformes; family Sylviidae; genus Acrocephalus; species Acrocephalus arundinaceus. The sequence continues at coordinate 10,891,566 of JAJEOU010002598.1, forward strand.
GGAAGGGAAGGGAAGGAAGGGAAGGGAAGGGAAGGGAAGGGAAGGGAAGGGAAGGGAAGGAAGGGAAGGGAAGGGAAGGGAAGGGAAGGGAAGGGAAGGGAAGGGAAGGGAAGGGAAGGGAAGGGAAGGGAAGGGAAGGGAAGGAAGGGAAGGGAAGGGAAGGGAAGGGAAGGGAAGGGGAAGGGAAGGGAAGGGAAGGGAAGGGAAGGGAAGGGAAGGGAAGGGAAGGGAAGGGAAGGGAAGGGAAGGGAAGGGAAGGGAAGGGAAGGGAAGGGAACTCTCAGTGCTCCATTCGAGTTCATTCCCTGTCTGTGATCCCCGGCTTTTAGCAGCTCAGGGAAGACAACACTTTAAGAAAATTCTATTAAAAAAAAAAATTGCCTGATTCTCTTTAATTTTGCAATGAAATGAGTTGGAGTGTGAGGAATGGCACGGTAATTCATCCTGAAGATGTTGGGCACCTCGCCAGGAGGATCCTCTTCCTGCAGCGAGGAAATTTCATTTTAAAAACGGTTTATTTTACCCTTTTTTTTTCCTTTTTTAACAGTTGTTATTTTAACCCAGGGGCCATAAACTTCTGAGCACCGAAAACCTCTCCAAACTTCCCACCACGTGAGCTCCCTTCCAACCACCAGGCAAACACTTGACCCCTCATTTCCTTTTCCCATTCCGATATTTTAATCCAGAATTATTTTATCGCCCACTGCCACCAAAAAGAAAAAAAAAAAGGAAGTACCTAAGTAGTCATTTATTAACAGTTATAAGTATCATTAGGTAGAAAGATGTGGTAAAATATAGATTAGAGCGGGAAGAGCGGAGGATCCGAGTGCCATTTTTCCTGTTCAGCGTTGTCATTACACATCCCGGCGTGCCGGATCACAGCCATGATTAGTGGCATCAAATGACTCCTGAAAAATGATTATGTGCCATTAAAACCATCAGTCTGCCTGAAACCAGCACAAACAAATGGCCGTGCCGGGCATGAGGCAGCAGCTCCAGGGCTGCGGGATGTGACGGGAATCCCGGAGCCGCAGTGGGATGTGGGGGGCTGGGATCAGGGGCTGGGGTGACACTGAGGGAGTGACAGCCAGGGCTGCTGGGGTGGTGGCTGGGGGGATTTGATGGCAAATGGCTCCCACCACTGCAGGCTGTGGTTGTGGGGTGCCCCCGCTCCAGCTTCTTCTTTGCCTTTCAGCAGCTGCAGTTCCAGAATGTGGCCCAGGCACAGCCCTCGCCCTGGGAAAGAGCTCCCTGCAAGGGCTGGGGCATCAGCCCCACAAAGCATCACCCCAAACCATTATCCCAACCCATTGCTCCCAAATCCCCATCACCTCAACACTTCATCCCAGCTCCATAAGCCTGATCCACAACCCCAAACATTCATCCCAACCCATCACCCCCATTCCATAACCCTGACCCATGATCCCAATTCTTCATCCCAACCCATCAGCCCCATTCCATAACCCCAACCCATGACCCCAACTCTTCATCCCAACCCATCAACCCCATTCCATAACCCCAACCCATCACTCCCATTCCATAACCCCGACCCATGATCCCAATCATTCATCCCAACCCATCAGCCCCATTCCATAACCCCAACCCATCACCCCCATTCCATAACCCCGACCCAGGACCCCAATTCTTCATCCCAACCCATCACCCCCATTCCATAACCCTGACCATGATCCTAATGCTTCATTCCAACCCATTACTCCCATTCCATAACCCCGACCTATTACCCCAACCATTCATCCCAACCCATCACCCCCATTCCATAACCCCGACCCATGATCCCAGTTGTTCATCCCAACCCATCAACCCCATTCCATAACCCCAACTCATCACCCCCATTCCATAACCTCGACCCAGGACCCCAATTCTTCATCCCAACCCATCACCCCCATTCCATATATCCAACCCATTACTCCAATCGTTCATCCCAACCCATCACCCCCATTCCATAACCCCGACCCATAACCGCAACCCGTGATCCCAACTTTCATCCCAACCCATCACCCCAAGTCCATAACCCCAACCCATGATCCCAACTTTCATCCCAACCCATCACCCCAAGTCCATAACCCCAACCCATGACCCCAACTCTTCATCCCAACCCATCACCCTTGTTCCATAACCCCAACCCATGACCCCAACTCTTCATCCCAACCCATCATCCTTGTTCCATAACCCCAACCCATGACCCCAATCGTTCAACCCATCACCCCCATTCCATAACCTCGACCCATGACCCCAATTCATCATCCCAACCCATCATTCCATATATGCGACCAATAACCCAAATTCTTCATCACAACCCATCACCCCCAACCTATGATACGAACACTTCATCCCAACCCATCAGCCCCATTCCATAACCCCGACCCATGACCCCAACTCTTCATCCCAACCCATCATCCCAGTTCCATATTCCCAACCAATTACCCCAAATCCACCACCCCATCTCCATAACCCCACCCCATCACCCCCATCCCGCCCCACCCCAACCCTGTGCCCAGGCCGTGCCAGCCCCTTCCAGCCCTTCACTCCGCGCCATTTCCGATTTCCGAGGACATCAATCCAGTTAGTCCGTCCGAGGAAGTGAAATCCAAATGTCACATCTGCGGAGAGACGGCTCAATCGAGGGTATTGATTGTCACGGAGAATATTCGCACTTCATTCACCTACTTAGTCCCTTCCCCCAGGCACACAGGAATTCATCAAACCTTGTCACACCACATAATAATTCTTGTTCCCAGGTGTTGGCGCGGCGGCTCAGACTTTCTCCAGCCTTCCTGGGCAAGCAGGAATTTAGGGAAGAAAGGATTCGCCGGCAGAATAAATGTGATGGTGCTGAGATGTGAATTAACCCTGTGACAGCCGAGGGAGGGCTCGACCCCCTCCCCGTGCCCATGCAGAGGCTGCTCAGGCTTTGTTTCCAGTTCCTTGGGATTTTTGGTGATGGGAATGAAATTAAGTCAGGGAGAAATGACATTTTTCCTATTGTTTGGAGCCTTTTACTGATGTGTCTGCACTGCCTTTGAACCTTTTGGAGCAGAGCAGGGACGTGGCTGCTCCCCTGCTCCAGATGGGAACCCGGGCAAGGAAGGAAATACAACCGGGAAGGAGATTTGGAGGAGGAGGAGGAAAGGCTGGATGAGGAGAGCAGCTCAGGGCGGTCCCTACAGCCCTGCTGGGGCTGTGGAGGCTGCAAAACCTCACTGGAGTGAGCAGGATGCTGGTGGGGTGAGCCTGGACCCCAAAATGGACCCGCAGAAAGGGCCAGGGTCACACTGTCACATCTGGTGTCATTGTCCCCAACCCTGGAGCTCTTCCATGTGTCCTCTGTCCCCGGACCACGTGGGTGGTGGCAGTCACCAGCCCTGCCTGCTGGCTGAGATAAAGTGGAAGCAGGAGCTGCTGCCCCTGAGCCACGATTATTATTCATATTATTTGTGCGCTGATCTGATTCCGTGTAATGATTTAATCTGTTAATGGCCCCTGATTCAATCGCTCCTTTCCCGTTAATCTCCTCTTGCCGTTTGCACCTGATTCCCTGATTTTTCTGACGGCGCTTTGGCAGCTGAGGGTCGGGTTTGCAGCTTTCCACGGGCACAGTGCCACGGCAGGTCACCCAGGGGCTGTGACGGGATCCTGCAGAGCCATGGCTGGGAGGGGGGAGGAGGAGGAAGAGGAGGAAACAGCAGGGAAACCTCTTGGAGCTGCCCAAACCTGGAGATCCAGAGGGCATCGGGGCAGGTCCCAGCTCCAGCACCATCCCTGGACAGCACAGGACACAAAGGTGCCCCAGGCTGTAGGTGCTGGATGGGAGAAGCTGTTCTCTTGCTGGGAAGGCTCCTGGCATGCCAGTGTGCATCCTATCCCAGGGACAGGGCGATCCCGGTCCCTGCGTCCCATCCCAGGGACAGGGTGGTCCCAGTCCCTGCATCCCATCCCAGGGAGAGGGTAATCCCATCCCGGGGACAGGGTGGTCCCTACATCCCATCCCAGGGACGGGGTGATCCCTGCATCCCATCCCAGGGACAGGGTGATCCCAATCCCTGCATCCCGTCCCAGGGATAGGATGATCCTGGTCCATGTATCCCATCCTGGGGACAGGGTGATCCCAATCCCTGCATCCGACTCCAAGTACAGGGTGGTCCTGATCCCTACATCCCATCCCAGGGACAGGGTGATCCCGATCCCTACATCCCACCCCAGGGTGATGCTGGCCCCTACATCCCACCCTGGGGACAGGGCGATCCTGGTCCCTGTGTCCCACCCCAGGGTCAGGGTGATCCCGATCCCTGCATCCCACTCCAAGGACAGGATGGTCCTGATCCCTACATCCCATCCCAGGGACAGAGTGGCCCCTGCATCCCATCCTGGGGACAGGATGATCCCAGTCCCTACATCCCAGCCCAGGGACAAGGTGATCCCGATGCCTGCATCCCACTCCAGGGACAGAGTGATCCTGATCCCTGCATCCCACCCCAGGAACAGAGTGATCCTGGTCCCTGCATCCCATCCCAAGGATTGGGTGATGCTGGTCCCTGTGTCCCTACACCCCAGGGACAGGGTGGTGCTGGCCCCTGCATCCCATACCAGGGACAGGGTGATCCCAGTCTCCCAGTCCCTGCATCCCATCCTGGGGACAAGGTGATCCCGATCCCTGCATCCCACTTCAAGTACAGGGTGGTCCTGATCCCTACATCCCATCCCAGGGACAGAGCGGTCCCTGCGTCTCATCCTGGGGACAGGGTGATCCCAGTCCCTGCATCCCATCCCACCCCAGGGTGATGTTGGTCCCTGCATCCCACCCTGGGGACAGGGTGATCCCTGTGTCCCACCCCAGGGACAGGGTGCTCCCGATCCCTGCATCCCACTCCAAGGACAGGGTTGTCCCAATCCCTACATCCCACCCCAGGGTGATGCTGGCCCCTACATCCCACCCTAGGGACAGGGTGATCCCTGTGTCCCACCCCAGGAACAGAGTGATCCTGGCCCCTACATCCCATCCTGGGGACAGGGTGGTCCCTGTGTCCCTACACCCCAGGGACAGGATGATCCCGATCACTGCATCCCACCCCAGGGTCAGGGTGGTCGCTGCCTCCCACCGCGGTGCCACGGCTGTGCTCGTCCCCCGCCTGTGCCATTGCCATTCCCCCCTCGCGCTGCCAGGCTCCCCGGGCTGATTTATGGAAGCGCAAGGATGCAATCAAGGCCGCGGCCCCCGAGGACGCGGCGGCGGCTCGGCTGCATCGGGACCGGGAGCACGCGGCGGGTGCGGCGGCGGAATGCCAATGGGAAGCGCGGCCGGCGGGCCCGGGGCGGCGGCAGGGCCCCGCCGGGAAGATGGATCTCTGCACCTGAGCCTGAGGATGCTCGAGGCAGGGCTGGAGGAAGGAGCGGGACGCGCTCCCGCTAATGGGAATGTGGTGTCAGGAGAGGGGACGCGCCTCATCCGTAACGCCGGTGACAAATGACACCCCTCCGGGAAGGAGCCCCCGAGGCAAAGCAAATCTCTGCCTGCAAAGACAACACCAGCGTGGCGAGCGACAGGATTTGTCACCAGCTCCTGGGAAGGCGCCAGAGCCGCGGAGCCTTCGCCTCTGGGGAGCCCTGGGCACCCCGCTCCCCGCTGCTCGCCCACCGCAGCCCGGAGCAGCGATTCCCGGCGGCGATTCCCGGTCCGTGCCGGCTCCTCTCGCCTGACGTGAGCTGATTTTGGGAGGCAGTGGGTGACGAGGGAGTACAGCTGCCGCTAAGTTATCCAAACGATTTATCTTAAGATTCATCCAGAATTCATGGCGCGGGAGCCTGGGCCGTGTCGGCCGTTAATATTCATGCGGATTTGGAGCAGCGTTAATCACCGGCGCTGACAATTGGCACTTGCCTTAATTGCCCGTGCAGCCGGCTCTGCCCGCCGCGTCCCTCCCCCTCCGCCCCCCCCGGGATGGCCGCGGGGTCACAGAATGTCCCCGCCAGGCTTTTTGTCCCCGTCTTGGTGCGGCACCAGGGCTGCTCGGAGCATCCCCGGCGCCCCGGGGTGAGCAGGGCTCAGGGGCCTGGAGCATCCCCGGGGGCTGTCCCCGTTCTCCAATGGCACATCCCAGCCCGGGGACATGGATCCGAGTCCCAGTGGAGCTGTGGCCTCGCCGTCCCCGTGGCTGCTGGAGCGTCCCCAGCTGCGCCCACCACAGAGCTCAGGGACCCAAATCCCGGGACATCCACCCCCGGGGCTCTCCTCATCCTCCCATGGTTTATTCCAGCGTGGGGACACGGATGTGGATCCCAGCAGAGCTCTGTCCTCGCTGCCGCTGTGCCCGTGCCTGGCGGAGCACCCCGGGGTGGGCACCCCCTGGAGCGGCTCCCACCCATCCTGGAGCTTCCACCCCCGAAGCGGAGACACGGCCGCGGAGCCCGGCGGAGCCGCGGCCTGGCTGCCAAGGCGCCGGCTGCCGCGGTGGCCGTGGCTGGCGTTACCTGTCACCGCTGTCACTCCGCTCCCATCCAGCCAGCTGCCACGGCGCGGCCCTGGAATAACAATGAGGAGCTGCGGAGAACGGGGCCCCAGCGGCGCCGCCGGGACCCCCGGGGATGGGGGACAACGTGTGCCACGGGCAGGGGTGGCAGCTGCCCCCAGCTCGTGAGGTGGGACACAGAGGTGTCACCGTGTCCCCTGTAGGACACAGCCATGAGGACACATCTGGGGTCACTTCCATCCTCTTGGGGCCATGCACCCCAAAACCAACACGGGGAAGCAGCGCATAGGGCTGGGACCCCCAATCCCATCCATCCCCTTGTAGAGATAAAGTAATCCCAAAAAAACCCTCAAACCCCCCCAAACCCTGGTGCCCCCTGTCGCCGCTGCGGCTCTGGGCGGGTTTCAGCTGTCCTCACGCTGTAATTGTCCTAATTAGATCGACAGATTTTTGATGAAGGTTTCACAAGGAAAAGAAAGCGGGGAGGCAGGAGGAGATAATGGAATCGCAGATGACATTCCCATCACCCAGCTTCTCCCACAGCCGCTGCTGCAGCCCGGTCGGAAAATTATGCGTGAGGGGGGAGGAAAATTACCATAATCTTCCTCTGCAGGATGACACCAAATTCGGCTGGAGCAGAGAGGGGTGACAGGGAGCTGCTCTGTCCTCACCCAGCGGTGCCACCACGGATGTCACCCATCTGTGCCACACACTGCCCACTCTGTGTCCCACGGTGCCAGCACCCACCAGGGCCCGGGTCTGGGAGGCAACCCCTCCTCCAGCACCCATGGGTGGGGGTCTCTCTGCATCCATCAGGTGCTGGATGTGTCGGGTGTCATGGCTGGGTCACTATTGGTGACCCCCGGTGGGTTTGGGGACATCAGGGGACACGTGAGGGACACACAGGGACAGTACACAGCCATGCCGGCCTGTGCCCCCAGCCAGGACAGGTCCCCTTGGAGGGGGAGAGGGGGGTGACATTGGGGTGTCACCGCTGGCTCCAGCTCCTCACAGCCCCCCAAAACAATCGGAGGCAAAGCAGGGGCCGCTCCCCATCCGGGTGCTGCTCCTGGCTCCCGTCTGGGGGCTCTGCCCGGGCAGGATCCGGCCCAACCCATCCCTAATTTAAAATATATCTGTATTCCAGAGCTTCCAACAGCGCCCGACGCCTACAGGAAAACTTCCAGCCCAGTTCTCCTTCTTCTCCCTGCTCTGGCCACACCATGATGCCAACACCGAACTCCACTCTCCCCCAGCCCTTCCCCAAATTTGCTGCCTCCTTCCCGGGGCATTTCCATGAAAACAGGCGCTTTGTTTCTTGGGATTCAGCTCTGCCCGCGCTGCCTGTTCCCCCTTCAGCCTGCGCCTGCCTTTGTCCTCCGCAAACACAGAACAAAAGGGGAAGAGACGGAGAAAACAGCACGGAGCCTCCAAATGGGCCCGCGGAGCTCGGGATGCTCAGTGCGAGGCTGCCGGGCTGATGGATGAGGCCGGGGGAGCTCCGTTAGCAGCCGATTGATCGGCCCCAGGGCCCCGCCAGGAGATCTGGGCAAGGAGGAAAATGAGAGTGAAAAGGAAAAAAGAAGGAAATAGGGAGAGACTGGGGAGAGATTCCTGTCCCTGGTAGTGATAAACGCTCCCAGCACACGGCAGGGAGGGCAATCCACCCTCCTCCTCTGCGCTGGGGGGAGAAATTCCGGTAAACTGGGGGAGAAATCAATTCCTGCTGCAGTTTGTGCCCCGAATCTCCAGTGAACGTGTCCTGTCTTGTCTCCTGTTCGCTCTGCCGGCTCCCACCTCCGCCTCCCGGCACAGTCGCTGTTCCGAGGGACGCGGGGGCTGGGAGAACAAACCAGCGGCCACACGGTGCCATCAGTGCCACCGCCCCGGGAGCGGTGTGGGGACACCCTGCTCTGTGTGTGCAGCTGGGAACGTGCGTTGGGAACAATTCCAGGGGAATTCCTTCCTGGAAGGGTGGTCAGGTACAGGAAGGGGCTGCCCAGGGAGGTTTGGGGTCCCCATCCCTGCAGGTGTCCAAGTGCTCTGGGCTGGGGACAGGGTGGGGATGGGGCAAAGCTTGGAGCCAGTCCTGGATTCATTTCCAAGCTGAACGATCCTGGGATTCTGTCGGGCACTGGGATGCACGGCTGCGTCTGCCACATCCCAGCCGTGTGTCTCAGCCACTTGTGTCCCCACAAACTGGGGCTCAGCACCCGTGGGATGTCCCTGTGTCTTAGTTTTGAAAGAAGACAGGTATCTGCTAGAGAGAGGCAGGGCCTCTCTTGGAATGGATAATTCAAATCTCCTTCTTTCAAATTATTATAATTTAGAAAATTAAAATGGCTCTCAGGCAGAGATATGGGAATAGGAATGACAGTTCTTTACTAATAGGTATAACAAGGCAAACAAACAAAAACAACTACAGCAATTAATAGCGAGAACAGAACTAGGGACTTTGACGGAGCTTGGTCTCACAAAACTTGGGGCAGTCTGGTCTCTGGGGGACTTCAAAGAAAAAGTACTAAGCTGGAACGGTGGGGAATCTCGGGCTGGTGGATCAGATGAAGTTCAGAGCTCCGTCAGTAGTCACTAGAAGGCAAAAAGGGGTCTGGCAAGAAGGCTAGCGCGGGCCTGCGGTGCAGTGCAGCTCTAAAACAACGCCGAGGCAGTGGGGCAGGATGCCCAGCCGAGGCAGCTCTAGCAGGGCAGCAAAAAAAGAGGATACTGGATCTGGGCACACGGGCAGACGACGGCAGCTCTCTCTCTAGGATCAGATCTCGTCGGTGCTAGTGAGAAACTTACACAGCAACGGCAGCCGCGTCTGCCCCTGACACACAGACTACACTAAAAGTGAAGCTGCTCCTGTCTTTCTCTCCCCCGCCCCCTCGGGGAAAAACTCTCGGAGACAAGGGTGTAGCTAAGTGCTACCTTCTATGCTTTTGTCTTCACCTGATCACTCATAAGTACCTGGCCATCAATTGCCTTGCAACTCTTGGGAAAAAATTCTATAGGTGAAAAAAGAAACAAGGCTAACCCTCAACACCCTGTTCCCAAGGACAGGGACACCTCCCATGCTCCAGCCTGCTGTGGCACCCTGAAACTAAGAGCGGCCACAGAACCATGGAATGGTTTGGGTTGGAAAGGCCTTAAAACTCATCCAGTTCTGCCCCTTGCTGTGGGCAGGGACATCTCCCACTGTCCCAGGATGCTCCAAGCCACATCCAAGCTGACCTTTCCCTCTCTTCCCTCCTTTCCTTTCCCTCCTTTCCTTTCCTTTCCCTCCCTTCCCCTCCTTTCCTTTCCCTCCTTTCCTTTCCCTCCCTTCCCCTCCTTTCCTTTCTCTCCTTTCCCTGCTCCCTGTCTCTCCCTCTGACCTCTCTGGGTTTGGGGCACTGGCCCACCTGTGCCCTGTGGAGGTTCCCCATGTTTGCAGCCCCATTAAGGACAGGTTAATTATGGATAATTGACCCACGGCAGCCCTCAGGTGCCAGAGCTTCCTCCCCTTCCAGCCTCCGGCTCTGTCCGCCTCAGGATCCAGGGATGGAGCAGAACCATGACAAAAATAAAAACCCACTTGGCTTTTTGTTCTATTTTTTAATGATCATTCCCTGCCGCCTTCCCCCCCAGCCCCGGGCTGATAAGGTGATATCACCTTGTCACCGGCTGCCACCACCCCGGGGGACACCCTGCGGTCCCTCCCTGTCCCCGCGGGGGTCCCTGCGGTCCCCAAGGGACAGCTCCGGACCTGTGGCGCTGTGTCCACACAGCTCCCAAAGGCTCCGGGGCGGGACCCCAACCTCTGCCAGCGGCTCCCTGAGGTCCCCAAGGGGACAGGCAGCACCCGTGGGTCCTGGGAGGGCAGTGCTGGGAGGATGGGATGAGTTGGGGTGGGTTTGGAATCTCGTTTTTCCTCCATGTGACTCCCATGGACTGCTGGAGAAGAGGAGGAAGAGGAGGAGGAGGAGGAAGGTGGAGGATCCTCACCGACCTGTCCCCCAAACCCCACACCAAGGCGCTTCACAGCACCCCCAAACCACGAGGTTCAACCCCCCTTGATCTTTTCACGGCGCTCCCCGAGCAGAATCCAAGGGATTTTTTTAATCTAAAACTGGCACTCGGAGGGTGAATTAAGGCCGTTAATTGAATTTCCTCCGGCGGCGGAGCCGGGCCGGGGGGAGGCGGCAGGAAACGCATTTGATGTCTTGGAGAAGCTGCGGATTCTGAACGTGGTGGGGTTTGGGGGGTTGGGATTTTTTTTTTTTTAATTTTTTTTTTTTCTTAATTTCTTTTTTTAATTTAAAGTCGGTCGTAAAAAAAAAAAAAAAAAAAAAGGGAGCCTGACTTTGAGGAGCTAATGACTCTCATGAATTATTTTTGTTGATTTAGGCACCCACTCGGCTTTAAATATTATTAATAAAGGAAAAGTGATTCCTTTCCCTGGGAAGGGTGGGAATGGCGCTGCTCCGGGGGTGCAGGGGAGGGGGGACAGACACCCCCAGCCCCTGTTCCCATGGTGAGGCCAAGCTGAATTTTGGGAGACAAATGGGTGGATTTTGGATGGAGAAGGAATTGATTGGAATGTCCCATGCAGAGGGTGTTGGTCAATGGCTCGGGGCCCTGATGGACATCAGGGAGCAGCGGTGACCCTCAGAGTCTTTACTGGGACCAGCGTTATTTCATATCATCATTGATGACAAAAATGAAGGGATCACAAAGCCATGGAATGGTTTGGGTGAGAAGAGACCCCAAACTCATCCCATTCCACCCCCTGCCACCTTTCACCATCCCAGGCTGCTCCAAACCATCCAACCCGGCCTTGGACACCGCCAGGGAGTGGAACAGAGCGAGCCTTAAGGTCCCTCCCAACCCGAATCGTTCCACGATCCCACAAAAACCCGAAGGTTTTGGGGTTCCTGGATGGTGCCTCAGCCCCCCTCGGCATCAGCATTCAGCGCTGGTGCCAGCACGGGCACTTTCCATGCCGGTTTAGTTTTATTGTTATGCCAAAAGCTTTAATTCGGGGCTGTCGTGCTCCCGCGCCGCTGATTTACGCTGCCAGGGGTTTAATTACACCATTCAGCATTTCTTAAAACATGAAAAACCGCTCGAGTTTGGGAGCAATTAAAAGGCAGCGAAGTAGATCAGCCCATCAGAGAGGAGATAAGTAAATCAAACAATTAAAAAGCTCGTTTGGTGGCAAGGGGGAAGGGTCCCAGCCCAAAAACATCTCCCGGGTGGGAGCCCTGGGCTGGCAGCTGCGGGTTTTACCCCAGTAACTGGGCCTGGGGTGATACTGGGAGCTACTGGGGGATTGTGCACCCCTCAGGAGAATTTTATCACCCCAAAAACCGGCCCAGCCCCACTCAGGGCTTGGCAGGATGGGGATGGGGACAGTGACAGGATGGAGTTGCTGCCCCTCGCCACCCATCCCCAAGGATTCTGCCCGGGGTTTTGGGGTGGTTTGTTCGGCTTTGGGGTTTTCAGTGGGATTGAAGCTCTCTCTTGTGGCAAAACCGGTCCATTACAGCCCTGCCCGGGCTAGCGAACCCCAGCACCTCCCGGGGCTCCCTGGAGCGGGGCTGAGACGGAACCTTAGACGGATCATACCCCCGAGAAATTCCGAGGCTCGGCAAACTGCACGTAGCTCCTGCTCCCCGTTCCCGGCCGTGCCCGGTTGGCTCTGGAAGGTTGGAGGTGCCCAAAATTCCCTCCTCGAGAATTCCTCCCGGTCCTCACTGCTGAGCCCCCGCCAGCTCATCGCAGGTGCCGCCGCCACCATCGCGATCCGGAGCTTTTTGTCCGCCTCCCGCGCCGTAGGAAATAAAGTCCCGGATGCGGAAGTGCCGCTCTCATTTCCGGTTTCTGCGCAGCGGCTGCGGGTGAGCGATGGCGGCTGAGGGGACCCGGGGGGGGCCCAGGGGGGATCCGCCGCCATCCGCGGCCTGGCGGCACCGGGCGGCCCCGGGGCGGGTCGGGGGAAGGACAGGGCGCGGGGGGACCCGATGGCGGTGGAGAGGGACGCGATGGGCGAGGGGCTGTGCTGACACCATCTTGGCTCGTTTGTGCCGCAGGTTGGAGCTACCGAAGCCGAGCTGGAACCATGGTGAGGGGCCGGGGCTGCCAGGGGGCCCCGGGGTGAGGGAGGGGAGGGTGGGGGTCCATGGGGTGAGGGAGAAGCGGTTTTGAGGGTCCCTGGGGTGAGGAAGGGGCGGCTTTGGGGGACCCTGGGGGTTAGGGAGAGGTAGTTTGGGGGGTCCGTGGGGGTGAGGGAGAAGCGGTTTTGGGGTTCCCTGAGGGTGAGGGAGGGGCGGGTTTGGGAATCGCTGGGGGTGAAGGAGAAGGGGTTTTGGGGGGTCCCTGGAGGTGAGGAAGGGGCGACTTCTGGGGTCTCTGGAGGTGAGGAAGGGGCAGCTTTGGGGGTTACTGGGGGTGAGGGAGAAGCGGTTTTGGGGTTCCCTGGAGGTGAGGGAGGGGCGGGTTTGGGGGTCTCTGGAGGTGAGGGAGGAGCGGCTTTGGGGGTCCCTGGTTTGTTAGATTCTGGGCATGGCACAGAATGGAAGGGCTCGGGGAGCAGGGGTGGTCCAGGGGGATTCTGTGGCCAGAGCAGGAGCTGGGAATGAGCTTTGGGCAGAGAGCACATCCCTGGAAGTGCTCCAGGCCTGGAGAGTGTCCCTGCCCGTGGAACGGGCTGGAACTGGATGAGCTTTAGGGTCCCTTCCAAGCTGAACCATTCCGTGATCCCACGAGTTTCTCTTTGGCTCTGCAGCCTCGCAAGATTGAGGAGATCAAGGATTTCCTGCTGACGGCGCGGCGGAAGGACGCCAAGTGTGAGTGGGGGGACCTGTGGGCACTGAGGGAACACCGAGGGATTGGGGTGACCTGGCGTGGCTGTGGCTCGGTGACCGAGGTCACTCGGACTCGTGGGGTCTCCCAGGGAATGGTGTTCCCAGCTGTGCATTCCCGGGGTGTTTGGCTCACTGGAAGCAATTCCAAATATCCCCCAGCTCTGTGGGGTGCCGTGTCAGATGCTGGAGTTCTGTCACAACGGGTGATTCATCCTCCTCAACGGGAGATTTCTGTTGGCACCACAGAGTGAGGATAATTGAGGCAAAGCACTGCCTTGTCTCACTGTTCAACAACACGGGAAGAGTTTTCCCTCTTCTCCTGCTTGTTTGGACCTGGCTGTCATGGGATTCCTCGGGAATGTTTTGGTGTGGGAGAGCTGAGCACTGAGAGAGCCCTCGAGGAGTTTTTCACTCTGGAGGGAGCTGGAGTGCTCTGCACGGGGAGGGGAGCAGATTTGGTGTCCCAGGGGTGCCATCAGAGTGTCCCTGCTGTCCCCTCCACCCCACAGCTGTCAAGATCAAGAAGAACAAGGACAATGTGAAGTTCAAGGTGCGCTGCAGCCGGTACCTCTACACCTTGGTCATCACCGACAAGGAGAAGGCGGAGAAGCTGAAGCAGTCCCTGCCCCCAGGTATCCAGGGAACCTCGTGCAGGATGGTTGGGGTTGAGGGGTCCCCTCCCTGTGGAAGGGTCCCTGCAGAGTTCCCGCTGTCCCTGGGACTGGTGTCACCACCAGTGCCTGGCCTGGGTCAGCGCTTGGTGTTCCTGCAGAGCTGGGGGGCTCCGGGCAGCCCTGCCATGCCTGAGCCCCCCAGTCCATGTCCTCTCTCCTCCCCAGGTCTGGCCGTGAAGGAGCTGAAATGAGCCAAGATCAGCTGGTACCTGCTGGATTCTCTTTGTTTGTTAAAATAAATAAAAAACTGTTCCCGATGTTGTGTTTGGTGTTTCACAACTCGCTCTTCCTGGCCCTGGAGCCACTCCAGGGGTCTCGGAGGCACTCTGGGGGTCCTGGGGCTGGTGTTGCTTCCGGCAGAGGGGCCCAGGGGCCGGTTCTAGTACCTGTGGGCACCGGGGAGTCGCCAGACCTGGAGCCACCCCTTTACTCGTGGGTTGTCACCCTGGGGTGACAGCTGGGGAGGGGACCTGGGGCTGACAGCGTGTCCCTTGCGCGGTGTCCTGGACAGCGGGGGCTGGCGGGGTGCGGTGCCCCCACAGCAGGAGGTCCGGGGTGCGGTGTCCCGGTGGCGGGGCTGTCCCTGTCCCTGCGGGCAGCGCGGCGCTGCGAGCGGCTCGGCGGGCCCGGCAGGGGCGGTGCGCGGGGCGGGCCCGGGGGGCGGTACCGGTGGGTGGCTCCCGGGGCGTGCCCGGGGCGGGCGGGCAGAGCCCGCGGCGTGGCGGCACCGCCGCCCCCCGCCCGGCAGCGCGGCGACCCCGGCCCGCCATGGGGCCCGCCCGCGCCGATTACCTGGCGCCCTGGTGGGCGGCCTGGCTGCACGGGCTCCCGCACCGCGGCCCCAACCTGCAGCCCGTGCCCAGCACCTTCCGCCCGCAGGACCCCGACTACCAGCAGGTACCGGCCCGGGACCCCCCGCGCCCCCCGGGCTCTCCCCGCGCCGGGTCCCGCTCGCCCCGCGCTCCCCGCGCCGCTCCCCGGCGGCGCCCGGTGCCAGCTCTGATCTCACGGCGCACAAAGCGCCTTTCATCGCCCGGCCCCCCCACCCCGGGCCGGCCGGCACCGGCACCCCCGGCCCCGCCGCTCCCCTCCCGGCCTCGCCGCTCCCTTTGGTCCCGCTGAGCCCCTGCCCCGCGCTCCCGGACCTGCCGCGGCATCCCGGGGCACGGCCCGCCGTGACCCCGAAATGGGGAGGGGGGACAGCGCCGGGCTCCCGGTGCTCCAACATCGCGGCAAGGGGCGGCTGCACCCCCGGCTCGGCCACCGCGGCTCGGGGGCCCCGCGTGGGAATGGGGACTGGGATGATGGGGACAGGGACAGGGACAGGGACACTTCCTCTTCCCCACGTGACGGTCCCGTGGGGCGCTGAACGCGGCGCATCCCGGGCACACCAGCGGGTCACGGGCACGGCTGCTGACTGTCCCCTGTCTCCTTCCAGTCGCTGCTTTTCCTGGGCTTGGTGGCCGCCGTGTGCCTCGGCCTCAACCTCCTCTTCCTCACCGTGTACCTGATCTGCCTGTGCTGCTGCAAGAGGGACCAGGACCCCGAGACCAAGCGGCCCCACTCGTGTTGTGTCACCTGGATGGCCGTCACCGCCGGGCTCATCTGCTGGTGAGCACGGGGACAGGGACCTGCTGCTGTCCCCCCTGTCACCAAGGGGGCTCAGCGCTCCAGCCACGAGTCGCTTTAATTAGATCAGTGCAATTAAACGTGCTCCATCCCTGCCTCCTCCCGTGCAGCTGCCGGGGCAGCCCCAGGGAGCAGCTGCGGGCCAGCCCCGTCCCCATCCCCGTCACGGCTGTGCCGCCTTCCCTTCCCGGCTAATCCCGGGCGGGGAGCGTGGCCGGTCGCTAATCCCAGCCCGGAGCAGATGGCGGGTGGCAGCGTGACCCAGCTGGCAGGTCCCTTGTGCCCGACCTTAATTGCAACCAGAACAATTAAACAAGGGGACGCTTTCTCACCCGGCACCGCTCTGGGGGCTTCCCAAGCCCACCTCGGTTTGGGGCAGCCATGGCTGGGAGCACCCCCAGGGCAGGCACCCCGAGTGTTCCCCGGCATTGCTGGCCTGGGGGGGAGCAGGGTGGGCCAGGGGCCCCTTTGGCTGCCTGGCCACGACCCTCGCTCCAGACAAAGGGGCTGCTTTGCTGGGGCGGAGTGAGATGGCTGCCGTGAGCCTCACACAGAGCAGGGAAACAGGGAGACAGGGAAACGGCACTGACGAGCTCAGCGAGCTGCCCCCAGCCCCCACACCATGGCAGGGGGCCGCTCTGCAGCTCCCGGGGACTTTGAACCCCCCCAGCAGCCTGTTGGTGGCCGTCCAAGGGATAATGGTGGCCCTTAGCAGGCCGGTGTCTGTCGGTTGTACCGGGGTTTGGTGAGCACCGTATGCACCGGCCACATGTGGGCAGCCAGGACACGGCCATGGGCACCTCTGTCCCTGGAGCCAGCTCTGAGCTCCGTCCCAGCTCCGTGGGGAGCTCTGCAGCAGCTGCAGGGAGCTTGTCGCAGACCCTGCTTCAGCTCCCAGCCAAAGGTTTCATCGGGAGCCACGGCGCTTCCAGAGGATTCTCCTAATCTGCTTGGCCCAGCCCCTCCGCCCTCAATTACTCAGGGTTTGACAGGAGGAGCTTCCAGCCCATCATGCCCACGGAGCAGCTCCAGCTGTCCCCAGGGCCCTGTCACCAGCAGGAGCAGGTTCCCATCATGGCACTGTCCCTGTCCCACTCTTTGTCTCTGCCCTGCCATTGGTGGGCTGTCCCCCAAAAGCAGGATGCTCCGGGGAGTGTCCCCTGTCCAGGCAGTGTCACAGGGTGAGCGTGTCCCTCCCCTGTCACCAGGGTCCCCTCTCTGCCCACAGTGCGGCCGTCGGCGTCGGCTTCTACGGGAACAGCGAGACCAACGACGGCATTTTCCAGCTGCTCTACGCCCTGGACCACGCCAACCAGACCCTCACCGGCATCGACTCCCTGGTAGGGCCCCAGCCCCCAGGGTGCATCAATGCCCAGTTCTGGGTTTGGTTTGAGCACCGGGGAGGGACATCCGGCTGCTCCGGCCGAGCCCAGCGCAGGAGGGTGACGTCACCCCACAGAATGGGACCTTTGTGGGCCGGCAGGGCTGGGTCAGGGCCATGGCAGGGCTGTTCTGAAGGCACAGCGCGCTGGGGTGGAGCTGATGGGGCGCATGGCTCTGCCAGGCTGGTGGGCGCTGACCATCCCACTGGCCGCAGGTCGCCAGCACCACACTGCAGATGCAGGGAAGGCTGGAGCAGCACCTGGCACGGCTGAACGAGCTCCTGGCCTCGCGGGGGGATTACGTGCAGACCCTCAAGTTCACCCAGCAGCTGGCTGGCAGCATCGTGCTGCAGCTCCAGGGGCTGCCGGCCTGGAGGGGCGTCAGCGCTGACCTCACCGAGCTGTCGGGACAGGTCGCTTATGTGGAGTATTACCGGTGAGCTCCTGCATTCCTGGGCGTGTCCTGGCGGGGCTGGGGAGGTGGCCATGTGTGACAGAGCCTTCCTCTGCGCCCAGGTGGTTGGCTTACCTGCTCTTCTTCATCCTCGTCCTCACCGTCTGCCTGCTGGCCTGCCTGGGGCTGGCCAAGCACTCCCGCTGCCTCCTGGTCATGTGAGTACCCTGGGGATGGCCTGGGGGGCTCACGGGGACCCCCAGGCATGCTCCCCACTCGTGCTCTCCCTGCAGGATGCTGTGCTGTGGGCTGCTCATGCTGGTCCTCAGCTGGGCCTCCATGGCCGTGGACACGGCGGCTGCAGTGGTGAGTGGGGCAGGAGGGGAGGGCAAGGCTGGCTGGGGCTGTGCCAGGCTCTGTGGGTGTCAGTGACGTCCCTCTGTCCCCACAGGGCACCAGTGACTTCTGCGTGGCCCCGGACAAGTTCATCATGAACCAGACAGATGATGAGATCAGCGCAGGTGAGGGCTGGCTCTGAGGTGGAGGTGAGCAGGGGCAGGGACCCCAAAACCCACCTGGAGGTCCCGTGTCCCCCACTGCCACTGTCCCCCCCACGGCTCCCTGTGCCCCGGGTTGCTCCTGCTGATGTTCCCATTCTCTCTGCAGAGGTGGTTCATTATTACCTGTACTGTGACCAGAGCCTGAGCAGCCCCTTCCAGCAGGTACGGGGGGGGTGGGCACTGCCCTTGGTGCTGCCTGGGGTTTGGGGGCGTCTGTGACTGTTCCCTACTCCCCCCTGCAGGCTCTCACCGTGTTCCAGCGCTCGCTGACCACCATGCAGATCCAGATCCAGGGCCTCATCCAGTATGCACTGCCCCTCTTCCCAACAGCTGAGGTACAGGATGGGGGAGCGGGGATCCCCATCCCTTCTTCTGCTCCCCAGAACTGCCTGACCCCCCCCTTTTCCCACAGAAAGACCTGCTGGGGGTCCAGCAGCTCCTCAACTCCTCAGAGACCAGCCTGCACCAGCTGACAGCCCTGCTGGACTGCCGGGGGCTGCACAAGGTGAGGGGGGGAGACTGACTGGTGACCAGCTCTGGGGTGTCCCTGCAGTGCCACCAGCGCTGCCCTGCCTGTGTCCCACCAGGATTACCTGGATGGCCTCATCGGGATCTGCTACGACGGCGTGGAGGGGCTGCTCTACCTGGGGCTCTTCTCCCTGCTGGCGGCCGCCGCCTTCTCCACGGTGATCTGCGCTGCCCCGCGGGCCTGGAGGCAGCTGGCTGGGCGGTGGGTGTGCCCAAAGCCCCCCGCCCTCACCCTGCCCACAGAGCCTTTGGGATCCGTGGTGTGAGTGCCAGCACTTTGTCCCCGCAGGGAGCGGGATTACGACGACATGGACGAGGAGGATCCCTTCAACCCTCAGGCCCGGCGCATCGCCACGCACCGCCCGCCCCGGGGGCAGCTGCGCAGCTTCTGCAGCTACAGCAGCAGCCTGGGCAGCCAGAGCAGCCTCCACCCCCCGGCACAGACCGTGTCCAACGCCCCCGTCTCCGAGTACATGTGAGACCCCCACCCTAAATCCCTGCTGCGGGGAGGGAGCTGTGCTGGGACAGAGGGTGACGGGGGTCTCGCTGTGCCCCTCAGGAACCAGGCCGTGCTCTTTGGAGGGAACCCCCGCTACGAGAACGTGCCCCTCATCGGCAGAGGCTCTCCTCCCCCCACGGTACAATGGGTGACCGAGGTCAAATCCTTGTGACATCCCTGGAGGGTCACCTTGGGCAGAGTGGGTCACCAAGAGTCACTCACCGGGGTGGGACAGGGACAGGAGATCCTGGTCTCTGTGCCCTGGCAGAGGACGTGGCTCCCTCTGCCTGGATCTAACCCAATTCTTGGCCACCCACAGGGAGGGGGCACCAAAATAATCCTCCCCTCCCTCCCTCCCCTGTGTTTCCTCTCCATCCTGGCTCTCAGAGGACGCTCCTCACAGTCTCTTCCTTCACGTTCCCATTTTCCTGCTCGTTAATCCTGCCCTGTCTGGTATTGCTGCTTTATTTTTTATTCCTTGTCTTTTTTTTTTTTCTTTCCTTTTCTCTTTTTTTTTTTTTTTTTTTTTTTTTGTGATTTCTTTTAATTTTTTGCATCCATTATTTTGGAGCTAAGTTGCCCATCAAGAGTAAGTTCAGCCACTTCCTTCTCCCTCCTTCTCCCGGGGCAGCAGCCGGGTTCTCCCCTCCTCCTCACCCTTCCACACCTCCCTCCATCCCCTTTTCCTGCTTGGCTTTTGGGATGCAGAGAGCTCAGGGAGGGGGACAAAGGGCCACATTTTGTGCCCAGCCACATTCCAGGAGGATTTTCAGCTCCTGCATGTTGGGACGCTGGCCTCTGTCTCCATCCCTGGAGCAGTGAAACCCCTCCCAGTCAGGATACGGCTCCAGGAATGCTGCCACGGCAGGAATATTTTGATCCTTTTCCTCCAGGGATGGTTTTTTCCATCAGGTGGAAGCTTGGATCCCATCTCACAGACCTGGCAGCTGGCGGGAGCCTCCTCCCGGGGAGGGGGGCACACAAGTGGGGGGATTAATTGGAGCGCTTCTCCCAGCCCTGAATAGTCTAATTTCCCCAGGATTCAGATCCCTGAGGAAAGACTTTCCGAGTCCAGAATAACAAACTCAGAATAATCTTCCTTAATGCCTGGCTGGGGTGATCCTCCCTGCTGTGAAATCCTGGAGGAATGTGATCCTGGGGGGTGGGCTGGAGGCTGGGGCTGGCTGCTGTCCCACAGACACACCCCCACGGGCAATTTGGGGTGAATTCGCTGCTGGGCTGAGGCTGGGAAGGTGGAGGATGAACCTGGGAAGGTGGAGGATGAACCTGGGAAGGGACAAAGCACAGCTGGACAGGCTTGAAGGGTCTTGGGGGGTGGCAGAGAAGCTGAGAGCAGGGTCTGACCCTTCCCAGATGAATTTGGGATTGATCCACAGGGCAGCACAGGGGCTGGGTGGGGTATTTTGGGGTGCTGACCCCCGTGTGCCCCCCCAGTACTCCCCGAGCATGAGAGCCACGTACCTGGCGGTCACCGATGAGCACGTCCGGCACCGCAGCGACTTCTCGGCCTAGGAGGAGATTCCGTGGGGAAACCAAAGACCCTGGAGAGAGAACCCGTGGTAGGAGACATGGCAGGGGGGGCTGGGAGGACCAGCCTGGAGCCCCCCCAGCACCTCCCTCCCTTCAGCAGCTCCCCAGCCCCAAACCCTGCTGCCTTAGGGGCTCCCGGGAGCACAGAGGGGTCTCCGGTGTTTTCTCCTTGGGAATGTTGTGGAGCACAAATCCCGGGCCACGCTGCCTGTAGCAATGCAGCACCAACCACTAGTGATCCCAAACCCTTCCCCATCGCCCTTCCCGGCTGTCCCAGCTCCCCGTGCCCCCCTCGCTGCCCCCCAGGCTGAGGAATTACAGATGTTTTGGCCTTGCTGGTTTTCCTTTGCTTTGCCCCCGGGGATTTGGGAGCTGTGGGAGGCGCTGGTTCTGTTCCAGACACGGGAGCTGCACTGGGGTTTGTAGCGGGTTTTTTGGGGTGGGTTTAGGCTCTTTTTGGCTCCCCAGGGCAGGTGTGGGCTGGGGCAGGCTCCCCTCCTCCTGCAGCCCTGGAGTGGTCACAAATCCCCTGGGAGAGGGACAGGAATTACTGGGACATCCCTGGGGTGGGCGAGGTGCCTGGCAAGGGACAAGGACCTGCCACCCTGGGAGGCTCATCCAGGATTTCCAGGATGAGGAGCTGGGAGAGCAGTACGAGCTGAATTTAGCCCTTTGGGGCTGCCCTTTGGCACATGGATCCCCAGGAAAGTCCCCCTCCCCCTGGAGCAGGGATGGACCCCCTGCCCCATCCCACCCAGACCCCCAAAGGGTGCAGAAAAGGCAGTGGGTGTGCCCCCCACCCAGGGCCAGGACATCCCCCTGACTCCCCATCTCCATATTCCCCGTGACTAGCATCCCTCCCCTTGAGGAAAATCCCGAGGGATTTTTTTTATTATTATTATTTTTTTGGCTTTTAACGTTTCCATGTAATGGTACTGGTAGAAGAGCTGTTGTAACCGCATGTGAACTAACCGAAGGACTGCGGCTGGGAGCTGGAGTCCAGCTGGATTTGTATGTGCCCTTTTGGGGGAAAAGATAATAAACACTTGGACTAAACTATTCTCTCCCGTGCGGGTTTTTTTGGGGGTGGATAATCGGTGTTTGGGGCAGCTCTGACTTGACCTTCCCAGCATGGCGGAGGTCACGTGACGTCGCGCGCGCCGCCATTGCAGAGAGGGCGGCATCCGGGGTCACATGATTGCAGCGGCGGAGTCACGTGATGTGCTCAAGCTGTTGCCTGGCAACGGCGACGCGTCCCCAGCAGGCCCCACCGGGAGCGGGACGGGAGCAGGCCCCACCGGGGTCCCTTGTCACCCCGGGCACTTCATCACTCCGTCCCTGCGGCTCAGCTCCGGGTTGGGGCTCCCTGAGGCTCCTGCTGCTTTCTGAGGCCCTCTCAGGGTCCTCCCTCCACAGGATCCCTGCTCACATTTGGGGTTTGCCAAGGTTCCCGTTCCCTTTGGGACCTTCTGGGACTCCCTGAGGTTCTTGTTCCTTTTTGGGACATTCCCAAGGCTCACACTGCCTTCTGGGGCTCCCCACTCCCTTTTGGGGTCCTCCATCCAAGATCCCATTCCCTTTTAGGGTTCCCTGAGCTTCCCAGTCTCTTTCAGTGTCCTCCCTCTCCAGGGTCTCTGTTCACATTTGGGTCTCCCTGAGGCTCCCACTCCTTTCTGGGGCCCTTCATCCTTGAAACCCTCTCTCCGTCTTGGAGCTTCCTGAGATCCCCACTCCCTTCCAGGCCCACCTCTCCATCCCTGAAAACCCCACTCCCTTTTGGGATCCTCTCAGAGGCTCCCACTCTCTTTTGGAACTCCCTCCCTGAGGCCGCTGCTCCCTTTTAGGTTTCCCCAAGGCCTTCCATCCATCCCCTCTGGAGCTCTCCATCCCTGAGGCCCCCACTCCTTTTTGGGGCTCCCTTTGAGGATCCCAAGACCCCGCAGTCCTTCCCATTCCCTCCCACCATGGAGATCAAGTACGAGTACTCGCGGAAGCGCAGCGAGTTCGGGCGGCCCTGCAGCTTCTCGGACTTCCTGGCCGAGGTGATCGTGGACATCCGGCCTGACCCCAGCCTGGCCGACAACTTCATCCCCCAGGACCCCGTGGACTTTGCCGTGCAGGAGGGTCCCATCATGGCCTTGCATGAGGTATGGGGACAGCCCCTCCATGGGTGGGCATGGAGCAGGTGGAGGGGACATCCCGGGGTGTCAGCCACAGGGAGGGCAGCTGGCCTGAGGGGACATCCCGGGGTGTCAGCCACAG
The DNA here is from genome assembly GCA_021534815.1 of Acrocephalus arundinaceus. Lineage (NCBI taxonomy): Eukaryota > Metazoa > Chordata > Aves > Passeriformes > Sylviidae > Acrocephalus > Acrocephalus arundinaceus. Next base: position 10,914,375 of record JAJEOU010002598.1, read on the forward strand.
GGAGGGCAGGTGGCCCAAGAGGACAAGGTGTGTCAGGCACATTTTGGGTGCCTCTGAGCCCATCACGTCCCCACGCCCAGGTGAACACGGAGCGGGCAGAGGTGTCCATCAGGGGTGTCAGCCACAGGGAGGGCAGGTGGCTCGAGGGGACCAGGTGTGTCAGGCACCTTTTGGGTGCCTCTGAGCCCTCAGTGTCCCAAAAGTCAGGTGAACACAGAGCGGGCAGAGGTGTCCATCAGGGGTGTCAGCCACAGGGAGGGCAGGTGGCCCAAGGGGACAAGGTGTGTCAGGCACCTTTGGGTGCTTCTGACCCCATCATGTCCCCACGCCCAGGTGAACACGGAGCGGGCAGAGGTGTCCATCAGGGGTGTCAGCCACAGGGAGGGCAGGTGGCCCAAGGGGACAAGGTGTGTCAGGCACCTTTGGGTGCTTCTGACCCCATCATGTCCCCACGCCCAGGTGAACACGGAGAGGGCAGAGGTGTCCATCTGGGGTGTCAGCCACAGGGAGGGCAGGTGGCCCAAGGGGACAAGGTGTGTCAGGCACATTTTGGGTGCCTCTGAGCCCATCACGTCCCCACGCCCAGGTGAACACGGAGCGGGCAGAGGTGTCCATCAGGGGTGTCAGCCACAGGGAGGGCAGGTGGCCCAAGGGGACAAGGTGTGTCAGGCACCTTTGGGTGCTTCTGACCCCATCATGTCCCCACGCCCAGGTGAACACGGAGCGGGCAGAGGTGTCCATCAGGGGTGTCAGCCACAGGGAGGGCAGGTGGCCCAAGGGGACAAGGTGTGTCAGGCACCTTTGGGTGCTTCTGACCCCATCATGTCCCCACGCCCAGGTGAACACGGAGCGGGCAGAGGTGTCCATCAGGGGTGTCAGCCACAGGGAGGGCAGGTGGCCCAAGGGGACAAGGTGTGTCAGGCACATTTTGGGTGCCTCTGAGCCCATCACGTCCCCACGCCCAGGTGAACACGGAGCGGGCAGAGGTGTCCATCAGGGGTGTCAGCCACAGGGAGGGCAGGTGGCCCAAGGGGACAAGGTGTGTCAGGCACCTTTGGGTGCTTCTGACCCCATCATGTCCCCACGCCCAGGTGAACACGGAGCGGGCAGAGGTGTCCATCAGGGGTGTCAGCCACAGGGAGGGCAGGTGGCCCAAGGGGACAAGGTGTGTCAGGCACCTTTGGGTGCTTCTGACCCCATCATGTCCCCACGCCCAGGTGAACACGGAGAGGGCAGAGGTGTCCATCTGGGGTGTCAGCCACGGGGAGGGGGGTGGCCTGAGGGGACATCCTGAGGTGTCAGCCACAGGGAGGGCAGCTGGCCTGAGGGGACAAGGTGTGTCAGGCACATTTTGGGTGCCTCTGAGCTCTCCATGTCCCCATGCCCAGGTGAACATGGAGCAGGTGGAGGGGACATCCCAGGGTGTCAGCCATGGGGAGGGCAGCTGGCCCGAGGGGACAAGGTGTGTCAGGCACCTTTTGGGTGCCTCTGAGCCCATCACGTCCCCACACCCAGGTGAACACAGAGCGGGCAGAGGTGTCTATCTGGGGTGTCAGCCACAGGGAGGGCAGGTGGCCCGAGGGGACAAGGTGTGTCAGGCACCTTTTGGGTGCCTCTGAGCCCTCGGTGTCCCCATGCCCAGATGAACATGGAGCGGGCAGAGGTGTCTATCTGGGGTGTCAGCCATGGGGAGGGTGGCTGGCCTGAGGGGACAAGGTGTGTCAGGCACCTTTTGGGTGCCTCTGAGCTCTCTCTCCCCACGCCCAGGTGAACATGGAGCAGGTGGAGGGGACATCCCAGGGTGTCAGCCATGGGGAGGGTGGCTGGCCTGAGGGGACAAGGTGTGTCAGGCACCTTTTGGGTGCCTCTGAGCCCTCAGTGTCCCCACGGCCAGGTGAACACGGAGCGGGCAGAGGTGTCCATCCAGGGCGTCAACCACGTGGAGGGGGGTTGGCCCAAGCACGTCGACCCCAAGAACTCGGAGCTGACCACGCGCTACCGGGAGGAGGTGGAGAGGGAAGAGGCCTACACCAAGACTGTCCAGCGCCTCGGCTCTGTAAGACCCTGCCGTGATCCCCTCCAGCCCCCCTGAGCCCCCCAGGGCCCCCAGGGACATGGCCATGCTGTCCCTGCAGCTGGTGGAGCACTACATCAGGCAGAACAACACCATCGACATCTACGAGGAATATTTTGAGGAGGAAGAGGAGGAAGATGAGGAGGAGGAGCATCCCTCAGCTAAAACCATCAATGTCCTCAGGTAGCACAGCTGGGGGGGCTCGCCAGAGCCACAGCAGGGTCAAACCACCTTCATAGAAAGTGGGAAAACTTTAGGAATTAAATCCCAGTGGGTTTGGGATGGTGCTGGTAGAGTTTGTGAGTGGCGAGTCCTGCTGAACCCTCCCTGCTCCATCACTCCATCCCTGCCTCTCACCCTGCCCAGGTGATTTGGGGATGGGAACCAGGGTCAGACTCAGCTCTGAGCATCCCCCGATGGTGCTTTCGGATTTTCCTTCTTATTTTTGGTGCTTCAAAGGTTAATTTCCACATCAAGGGTGCTTAGGAGTCAGATCCAGTAAGATAATTGGATTTTTAGAAAGGTATGACTGGAAAGAGGATGAAATCATCAACCCTTCTCCCCCCACCCATGCCCCCAGGAGAATCATTTCCTGCACTCAAGGCTTGAGGGCTGCAGCTTGGTTTCCTTGTGATTCCCACAATTCCCTCTGGGAGATGTTCATCCCAGAGATTTGCAAACTGACCTGTCCTGGCTGATGTGTCACTCCAAAGGGACCCCAACACGATCAAGAGGATGGCCACACATCTCTGCTGGCACCCTGATGCCAACAGGGCAGTGGCCGTGGCTTACTGCAGCCTGGACTTCCAGGACAGCAGGACGGACATGAACTTGGATTCCTACATCTGGGATCTGGGTAAGGGCAAGGATAAACCCACCAGGTGATAAGGGAAGAGAATTTGTGGGGAATTTGAGGGAATTTGTGTCTCAGAGAGGGATGAGGCCTTGCAGCACCCAGGGAGGGTCGCTGGGGGAGCCTCCTGCTTTGCCCACACAGCAGTGCAGGAAGAGGGAGAAATGGGGGCTGGAAGGTGGGAAATAACCACTAAAATCCCACTCCATGGCTCTGGAGCTGTGACAGGCAGCAGAGGCTGGAACCTCGGATGAGGTCCTTGTGTTGATGTGGTTGAGTTGGCAAGGAAGGAAGAGGCAGCAGGAGCCTGGGGTGACTTTGCCCTGGTGTGTCCAAGCCTGGCTCACACCTGATGTATTTTAGAGTGAAAAGGACAAGAAGAGGGGTGGGAATGCAGGGGATTTGTGTTCTGGGGGTCTGTCCCGGTGACATGGGCACCTCATCCTGCACAGCTGTCAGGGAACACAGTGGGGGCAGCAGGGTGGGCTGGGGGCTGCTTTTGGGGCACTGCCTTCACCCTTTGCTCTTCACTCATCCCTCCTTGGCAGCAAAACCCTACACCCCAGAGCTCACCCTCAAGCCCTCGTCCCCTGTGGTGACCCTGGAGTTCAATTCAAAGGACTGGCATCACCTGCTGGGAGGCTGCTACAACGGGCAGATAGGTGAGGGGGGTCAGCTCTGCTCCAGCACTGCTGCACTCCCAGCATCAGTGCTGCCATGGGGAAAGCCCTGGGATTTACCTGGGCACAGGTGTGTGCTCACCTGAGGAGGGGGAGGACACTGTGCCAAGGAGCCCTTCACAGGAGAGGGATGGATGGATGGATGGATGGATGATGGATGGATGATGGATGGATGGATGGATGGATGGATGATGGATGGATGATGGATGGATGATGGATGATGGATGGATGATGGATGATGGATGGATGATGGATGGATGGATGATGGATGGATGATGGATGGATGGATGATGGATGGATGATGGATGATGGATGGATGATGGATGATGGATGGATGGATGATGGATGGATGATGGATGGATGGATGGATGATGGATGGATGATGGATGGATGGAAGATGGATGATGGATGATGGATGGATGATGGATGGATGGTGGATGGATGATGGATGGATGGATGATGGATGATGGATGGATGATGGATGGATGGAAGATGGATGGATGATGGAAGGATGATGGATGGATGATGGATGGATGATGGATGGATGATGGATGGATGGAAGATGGATGGATGATGGAAGGATGATGGATGATGGATGGATGATGGATGGATGATGGAGGGATGATGGAGGGATGGATGGATGGAAGGAAGGAAGGAAGGAAGGAAGGATGGATGGATCCATGGATGGATCCAGGGGCAGAGCACCATGGGTGCTGTGCTCCTGCCTCTCCCACCACCCTGGATGATCTCTGGGACTCACTGGGTGAAGTTTTCTCCCTCTTCCAGCTTGGACAGTAAGAGAAACGTGACAAGGAAAGGAGCTGGGCAAGAGCTTTTCTTTTTCCTTCCCAGTGTATTGGGACACTAGGAAAGGGGGGCTGCCCATGGAGATGACCCCTGTGGAGTTCAGCCACAGGGACCCTGTGTACGGCGCGTGCTGGCTGCCCTCCCGCACGGGCACCGAGTGCTTCTCAGGCTCCACCGACGGGCAGGTGAGCGGCTACAAGAGGGCAAGGGGCCAGGGGCTCCTTCCTGTGCCTGCTCTGCCCCTCAGCAGCACGAGATCCAGGTGTCCCAGGCTGCCTCCACAGCCCCTGTCCCTGCAGGTGCTGTGGTGGGACATCCGCAAGCTGTCACAGCCCAGCGAGAGGCTGATCTTGGACATCACCCGGGAAGATCAGCTGAAGAAGGCTCTGGGTGCCATCTCCCTGGACTTTGCACCCACCATGGTGAGCGTCCCTGTGCCCACCACCCAACCTGGGCAGGAGGGGGAGCCCAGCGGGGCACAGGGCAGTGCCTGGTCACCCCCATGGGCACAGCTCAGGGCCAGATACCCTTGGAAGAACTGGGGGTTGATGTGCTCCAAAAACACAGGGCCCTGCTGGTATTTCAGTCCCCAAACCCCCCAGTGGTGGTGGATCCCAGGGTTCTGGCTGCAGCGGGATCCCTCAGTGCCCCCCACACCCTGGGGTCTCCATCCTGCTGACAGCTGCACCCTCCTGCTCCCACCCCCAGCCCACCAAGTTCCTGGTGGGCACAGAGCAGGGCATCATCATCTCCTGCAATCGCGACGCCAAGACACCGCCCGAGAAAATCGCCAACATCTTCAGCGGCCACATCGGGGCTGTCTACAGCGTCACCAGGAACCCCTTCTTCCCCAAAGTCTTCCTGTCAGTCGGTGACTGGACTGCTCGCATCTTCACAGAGGAGCTCATGGATTCATCCTCAATTATGGAGACCAAGTAGGTTGAGAAGGCATTGACTTGCCCAGAAATCATCCCCAGGGCGGCAGAGCACGCTCAGGGGGGCTGGCAGTGGGCTCTGGTCAGCTCTGAGTGCTGGGACGGGCCGGTGAGCGAGGCAGGGCAGTGCCAGCCTGGCTGAGGGGTGGCTCTCCTGCAAGGTACCACACTGCCTACCTGCTGGACGTGTGCTGGAGCCCCATGAAGCCGGCCGTGTTCTTCACCGCCAGGTCGGACGGGATCCTGGACGTCTGGGACTTCCTCTTCCACCAGAAGGAACCTTCCCTCAGCCTCAAGGTGGGTCCCCAGCACCTCTGGGACTCTCACATCACCCCAGGGCTGAGTGTCACCACCCACCTGTGCCCTGTCCCCAGGTGTCCAACGATCCCCTGCTCTGCCTGCGCACGCAGGACAACGGGCAGATCGTTGCCTGTGGCACCAGGCAGGGCGCTGTCACCCTCCTGGAGATCTCCCCAGGGCTCTGCACCATCCGCAAGAACGAGAAGACCCTAACCTCCACAGTAGGTGCCAGGCCCCACCCAAGCCCCACGCTCTGCCTGCAGCCCTGTGCTGTCCCCAGACACGTCACAGAGTCCCCTGTGGCCCCCTCAGCCCCACGTCTCCCCCAGATGTTCGAGCGGGAGGCGAGGCGGGAGAAGGTCCTGCAGGACAAATACCGCGAGCGGCAGCTGAGGGAGCAGGAGCGCCTGCAGGTCAAACCAGAGGAGAAGGAGGATCCACAGGAGGTGTTCAAGCAGGCCCAAGAAGATTTCTTGTCCAACATCAAGGCAGAGCAGCGGAGGAGAGGAATGGAAGTCCCTGAAGAGGTAACGGGGACGGGACAGTCTGGCCACCATGGCAGGGACCCCACCAAGGGCAGGGGACAGGGTGAACCTCTGTCTTTTAGGATGAAGAGAGCAAGGCAGCTGAACAGGTGGAAAGCCAGGAGGAAGAGTAGGAGGATGCCAAGGTCAGTGTGCTCCAGCTGCACCTTCCTTTCCCCTCCATGCCAGAGCTGCTGCAGGGATGAGGCCACTGTCCCCAAGCCAGGCCGCTCTCCTGGGCTCTCCGCTCTCCTGGGCTCTCCACCCTCCTGGGGTGGCAAGCGGGGGACCCTGCACAGCCCCCTGACCCCACAGCTGCTCCCTGGCCTGTGCATCCCGATTTTCTTTGGTGTGAATAAACCGGTGCTTTCCACATCACATTTCCTTTTTTGTCACAGCAGGGTCGAGCAGAGGGTGGCAAAGTCACCTCCTCCTGCTCCTCCTGTCCTTTCCTTGAGCCAGGACACTCAAAGCCAGTGGCTGAGCACAGCCAAGCACCCACGGCAGCACAGGGTGTCCCTCAGTGTCCCCAGCCCATGGAGCAGGGCATAGCAGGGTGGCTGGTGGCAGCATGGGGGCCCCAGTCCCCTCGGGGCTGTTCGCAGCTGGAGGGCCCTGTGTCCCCACGGGAGCAGCCCCCGGGCTGGGTTATCAGTGCTGGGTAAACACAACCCTGCTGATAGACCTGGCAGCCACCTCGACTCCCCACCCCCCTTAATTAATCATTAACGAGCTGCCAGCAGCACTGTCACAGCGATGGGGACATCACACAGGTGATGGCTCTCTGTGGGCTGAGGGGGGCCCCAGCAGGACCCTTCCCCAGGCCCTGCTTAGGGACTGAACCCACCCGTGGGGATGCCAGGACAGGGTTCAGGGGCCATCACCCCCCCACACACCAACCCAGCCCTGGGGGTGCTGCTGTGTCCCTTCCCCAGGCACTGGGGTCCCGTGTGTGACTCTCCTGAGTGCCTGTGCCAGGGCCAGCTCTGCCCATGCCAAACCCATCCCAGGCAGGACCCACAGCCCCACAAGGAAATGCATCCGAGCCTGGATGGGTGTTTTCCTTCCCAGGAGTTCCATTAGAAGCTGAGCTGGGGAGCAGCGTCACCCCAAAGATGCCCCACACATCCCACACTCATTTTCTGCTTTATTAGGAAAGGGGTGAGGGTACCTGGACAGGGATGGGGCAGCTGCCACCACCAGTGGGGACGGTGCCCCCCACCCCTCCTCTACTGGGGGAGGCTGATGGGCCCCTCACCCCCAGGCTGGGCAGCTCCATTTGCTCCTGAGCTGGACCCAGCTGCCCACGCAGAGGGACCCCGGGGCTACCTCACGGGAAGGATGGGCTGTCCCTGTCCCCATCCCCGCACCCACTGGGGTCTGTGATGTGCCCGTGGGCTGCACGTTTCACCTCCCGCCCCCCCTACATGGGTCTGGGGCACTCCCAGCACCCTGCATCCCCAGGGACAGCGATGGGGACGGGATGTGGCAGGGGAACACTCAGGGAGGGGTGGGCAGTGCAGAGCACAGTCCTGGAGCCCCCCAGCGAGGGGACCCCCATCTACCTACAGGGCCAAGCGTTCCCCCCATGGTGCTGGGGCCAGCATGGCAGGACCCAGCTGTGCCTTGTTACTTCTTCACCTTGATGAGGGAGTGGTAGACAGGCTTGATGATGATGTGGAGGTGCAGGGAGTTGTCAATGAGGTACTCGGAGGTGCGTTTCTGCAGGTCGGCGTGCGCCAGGAAATCGGCCGTCTCGTCCGAGCTCTGGTGGAAGCTGTAGGCGTGCTTGACCAGCACGCGGCCCTGCTGCCTCACGCCCACCAGCACCGTCTTCTGGAAGCTGACACCAGCGAAGTCAGGGCTGCTCATGGCCGGGGTGATGACGAGACGAGGGCGCCCGTCCTCGATGCGCACGGGCTGGATGGCGCCCGCCACCGAGTCCGAGTAGACGGGGCGCAGGCTGACGGGCAGCCAGCGCGGCGAGAACAGCACGTTCCAGGTCACCCTCTTGCCAGCATCGTGGCTGCTGGGCCCCAGCTGGGTCTGGAAGCTGGTGCTGCGGTCGTCCCGCGCCGGGTTGGTGATGACCCACTGGGAGCCCCAGCTGGGCGCGAGGTAGTTGCGGGGCAGGAACATGCTGCAGTTGACGTCAAAGTACTTGGCGAAGTGGAGCGGGGAGGCGGCGTGGAACTGGAAAGCCTGGAAGAGCAGGTCCTGCACCGCGCCGCGGTGCTGCGCCAGCACCGCCGACTGCGCCTGCAGCCGGAACAGCTGGCTGGGCGCGATCATGGGGTAGCGGATGGCGCGCAGCACCCGCTCGGCCACGGGAGCCTCGGGCTGCCGACGGCTCAGCCAGCCCTCCACGGCGGTGTAGAGCTCCAGCTCGCTGTGCAGCACCAGGTCAGAGCGCTCCAGCAGCAGCAGCAGCAGCTCCACGCTCACCGAGCCCCACTCGGCGCTGCCCAGCACCGCCGACAGGTTCCAGGCCAGGAACTGGAGGCAGCTCTCCTGCAGCGCCGCGTCCCCGACGCGCACGGCGTAGTGGTACCAGCCCACCACGTGGCCCTGGCTGGACTCGCTGGCCAGGTGGGTCCTCATGTACTCGGCCACGCCGCGCTGCAGCCCCCACACCCGGTACTTGCTGGCCAGCTGGTGCATGGGGATGGCCTGGTGCAGCAGGATGGACACCCCTCCGCAGTACAGGTACCTGGGGCAGAGCGTGGGGTGGTGACACTGGGGACATCCATCCCTGGTAGCTCAGTTCCCAGAGGAGCAGCCTTTGTCCTGGGCTGCTTTCCTCTGAGTATTCCCATCCCATGGAGCCCCAGGGTTCCCAGGGAAGCACCCCCACTCCTTGCGTGCTTCCCTTTTGGGTGTCCCCATCCCGTGTGACCTCCGTGATCCCCAGGGGAGCATCCTCCTTCCCTGGCTGCATCCCATGAAGTGCATCTACCTTCTTTGGCTGCATCCCTCCAGGTACACCCATCCCACAGGATCTCCATGGATGCCAGGGGAGAATCCTCCCTCTGGGGCTGCATCCCTCCCAAAATGTACATCCATCCCAAAATGTACATCCCCCCCACAATGTACATCCATCCCAAAATGTACATCCCTCCCACAATGAACATCCATCCCACAACGTACATCCCTCCCACAATGTACATCCATCCCACAATGTACATCCCTCCCACAATGTACATCCATCCCAAAATGTACATCCCTCCCACAATGTACATCCATCCCAAAATGTACATCCCTCCCACAACGTACATCCATCCCAAAATGTACATCCCCCCCACAATGTACATCCCCCCCACAATGTACATCCCTCCCACAATGTACATCCCTCCCACAATGTACATTCCACGAGGTCCCTGTGGTTCCCAAGGGAACATCCCCCTTCCTTGGCCGTGTCCCTCTGGGTTATCCCCATCCCGTGGAGTTCCCCGTGGTTCCCAGGAGAGCTGCACCCTTCTGACCTCCCTGTCCCACGCACCTGATGAACTTCTCGAAGAGCGCGGCGGTCTCGGGCGGCTCGTACAGGGTCACGACGCTCTGGTTGTGCAGGAGGCTCTCGAAGACCTCGCTCTGAAGGCTGAGCAGCAGCTGGTGCGTGTGGAACACCTTGGGCTCGTCGGAGGCGGCCGAGCGGACCCGCAGCACCGAGTCGCTGCCGTTGCCGTTCTGCAGCAGCTCCTGCAGCCGCTGCAGCAGCGTCAGCGAGTGGTTGATGGTGGCCGCCGTGGAGTCCCCGCTAAAGTCGGCTTTTTGGGCTGCAGGGAGATGGGACGGTCCCAGAGCTGCACCCCAGTCCCAGCACTGAGGTTGGGTGGGGTTACTGGGGGACCAGTGACTCTGCCTCTGCTCCCCCAGTGCCAAAGGGCCACTGGTGCCAAGGGGGTGTGGGGGAACAAAGGACATGGGGACATTCGTGTCCCTGAGAGCCAAAAAACTGCCTTTGCAGCAGAAGGGCTGAGACCACCATGTCCCAGGCTGGGGTGTGCTGGGAAATGGCCGGGTGCCGGCGGCACTGGCTCCCAGCCCGGTCTGCCTGTCCTGACTCCGTCCCTGCTGCGGGCAGAGCGAGCCCCGGGCACTGCCCTGATCCCTCACATCCCGGATGGATACATGGGGGACAGAGAGCCCGTGGGTGTGGGGAACCAGGCACGCTCAGCCCCACACCCAGGAATGGGGTCCCGAGCAGCCTGGGGACACCAGCTGCCCTGGGTCACTGCACGTCCGTGCTGGGATCCCAACAGGGACCGGAGAGGGATCTGGGAATGTGGAACAGGGATCTCCATGCTCCTGTGGGCACTGGGATCCTTCTTTCCTCTCCTCTTCTCCCTCCTGACACCACTCCCACCCGCTCCTCGGAGCATCCTTCTCCCAGCAGGAATTTGGCCCCGTCTGTCTCAAATCCATCTTGCCTCTCAAATCCCGTCTTGCCGACGGATTACCCTTCCCAGCTCCGGCTTAAGGCCGGCTGAGCGGAGATGAGGAAGGGGAGCAGGCACCCCGTACCCCGCGGTGCTGGACCTGTCCGCCCGCGCCGCCCAGCTCTTCCCTGGGCACCAGCGAGCACAGCAGAGCGCAGCACATCCAGGAGCCACTTCCATCCCCTCCCGGCACCCCGACGGCAGCCGCAGAGACGCGCTCAGCTCTCCATCAGCCGCCGAGCCGCACCCCGGCACCCAGCGAGGGCGGCGGCACCCACGGCTCGGGGACCCTCCGCGCCCCAGCCTTACCGGCTTGCACGGTGAAGAGGAGGAGGAGGAAGGTGCCGGCACAGCCCCAGCGGCGGGTGGCCACGGGCCGGGTGCCCGTCAGCCTGGCCATGGCGTCGCAGGCGCATCTGCCGGGTGCGGCACACGCTGCGCGCCCGGGGCTTATGTAGGCCACGCGCCCTCCCGGCCGGAGCGCCCGCGCCGCCGCATCGATTGGTGGAAACTGGGACCGGCCGTTGCCACGGGAACGGCTTCCAGCCTCCCCGCATCCCACCCTGACCCCCCAGCCCCAGCCCCGCACCCCGGGGTGCTGCGGCGCGGAGACGTCGCCGTGTGGCACCTGCCGCCGGCACCGCCGCCGCGCCGGAGCCCCACGCGTGGCCGCGGCCCTTTGTGCCGGGGTCTTTGCATTCAGGGCACAGCTCGGTGGCCTCCCGCTCCCCCCGGCTCATGGGTATTCATGCCGGCAGCCGCACATCACCATGGCATCCGCGCTGCCGGCAGGAACTGCCTGCCCTTTTCCCAGCCTTTGCAGCCAAGAGGCCGCCCGTGCGCCCTGGGCGGCCTCCCCGACCCCCGCCCGCCCCGACACCTCTTGGGGGGCTTCACCATGGGGCTGGGCCCCCCCAAAGCCCCAGCGCCACAGGCGCAGGCCGGGGTGGTGCCGGGTGAGCAGGGAAGGGGCAGCCGGGTGTCAGCCAGGTGGTGCCAACCCCGCTTTGGTTGTGGCCCTGGTGGCACCACGGGGTGGGGACCCAGGACCGGCACCCCAGGCGGGGGGGACACGTCCCGCAGAGGAGGCAGCACAGCTGGCAGGGGCACAGCCGCCCCTTACCCACTGCCGAGGAGCCCCGGCCCCCTGCACAGCCGCTGAACACGGGCTTAGACATTCTTTCCAGATGTTGAGCGTGGGCAGATGTTGCTGCAGCTGCCGAAGGGGTAGGATCACCATCTGTCCTGACCCACGGGCGCAGAGACTGAGGACGAGACACCGATCACACCCACGCCACGCCATCCCTGGCCCCTCTCAGGCACGGCAGCAGGTGGGCGATGCTCAAGCCCCGTGCCCCTACTGGGCAGGAGACCCCCAAAATCGCGGTGCCAGCAGAGCGTCCAGCCCGGCCGGGTGTCCGTGCACCGTGGGGACCCGGGGGACAGGGCCCCCGCCCCAGCACAGCCGGTTCACGGCACAGCCGGTTCCCGGCACAGCCGGTTCCCGGCACAGCCGGTTCACGGCTCAGCGCGTCCTCCGACGCCTCATTTCACCACCTCCTGATAAACACCAGCCCCTGGGAGCGTGTGCCCGGCGCGCCGCCGGCACCGTGCCAGCCCCGGCGGCAGCCACAGCCCGGGGACCCCCGCGTCCCCCGCGGGGACAAGAGCTGCTCACGGCGGTGAGGTGACCATGGGGGGACACGGGGGAGCACGGGGCTGGTTCTGGAGGCCAGCAGGGGACAGGGTGACATCCGGCTGCCCGCGGGGAGGGGAGGGAGCAGCTGTGCTGGCCCGGAGATTGCGGCTGAGGTGGCGCGGGGCTGGCTCACCATAGCGACCCGTGCCAGGGCATCGCCCCCGCGGGCTGGGGGGCACTGGAGAGACGGAGCTGGACCCCGGCACCGGCAGGGGACATCAGCCTGTGCTGCTGGGGAAACTGAGGCACGGTGGAAACAGGCAGGGCAGAGCCCAGCAGGGACACGCAGGCAGCGCACACGGACTCACACTCGTGTGCGCAGACACGCGTCACACCCTGCGCGCACCCGCTTCCCCGGGTCCCCAGAGGTGGCCGCGGACCCCGCCGCCCACTTGCCCCCGGCCCACCGTCCCTCCTGCTCTGGGGCGGGGACGAGCTCTGCCACTCGGAGCTTCCCAGGTGAGCCTTTCCCGGCCTCCGCGGGAGCCGCGGGCCGGTGACGTCCCCGTGCCCGGCCAGCCCAGCCCGCGGCTCTGCCCGCGGCTCTGCCCACGGCGCTCTCCCTCCGCCCCGTGCCCCGCGCCCCGGGAGGCTGTGCCATGCTGCGGGTGCCGGCGGGGACAGGGACACCGGCAGGGACACGGACCCCGGAGGGGACACGGACACTGAGGGGACACGGACCCCGGAGGGGACACGGAAACCAGCGACAACACGGACACTGAAGGGACACGGACAGCGGTACGTCCTTGCGGAACACCAAGGCCAGGGAAGGTGGCACTGCACGCCCGGCGGGTGGCACTGGGGCCACCCAGGTGAGAGTCCCCTGGGCAGGGGGAGCAAAGGGGGGCCCAGAGCGAGTCCGACCCACCCGCAACACAAAGGCTGGGAAAGGGTTAATGCTCTCGCGGCAGCCGCTCGATGCCCCAGTTCGGCGGGGGACGTGGATGGACGGGACCTCCTGCTAATGAACCGGAGCTAATTAGCAGTTAATTGGCACCCCTCTGCTCCCCCATCCCCCGCTTTCTTTTCCCTCGGGCTGTGCTCAGGGTCTTGCTTGGGTCCCTGCCGGGAGTTCAGGGTCGGGGCAGTGGGACCCCCGGGATCCCACACACACCTCTGGGGGTGCAGATCCATCACTGCGGGTCCTGGAACGGGAGAGAGCCCTGACGGTCCCTCCAACCCCGGCCCCGAGGCCATCGAGTGCCTGCGGAGTCTGGGACAAGGGGAATTTGGGGTGCTCCTGGGGGCAGGGTCAGACTGGGAGCAGCCTGGAGCTGAGCTCAGGACGCCCCTTTCCACCCTGCACCCCCCGATCCCAAGACACCCCCTAAATAGCACCCCGCACCTCCCGGCCCCAAAACCCCCGATCCCAGGACCCCCCTGCACCCCACAACCCCCCGAACTCTCTGCACCCCATAACCCCCGAGCTCAGGACCTCCCATCATCCCGCACCCTCGCCCGGCACTGCTCCCGGGGGATGCAAATTTGGAGGGGATTCTGACCAATCAGAACGCAGCGCTCAGCTCTGGCCTCACCCCTCCCGGGGAACCCTTCTCCGATTGGGTGAAGCCTGGCTGTCCTGAGCCAATAGAAGCGCAGAGCTCGGGAGGGGGTGGAGCCGCCCTGGTTTATGAATGGGCGAGGGCAGCGCGGGCACGATCCGGGAGTGGGGAATGGGCAGAGCACGGGGCAGGGATGGGGCAGGGATGGGGCAGATAATGGGGCACAGATAGGGCAGGGGTGGGGCACAGATAAGGCAGAGATCGGGCAGGGATAGGACAGGGATCGGGGCACAGATAAGGCAGGGATGGGGCACAGATAGGGCAGGGATGGGGCATAGATAAGGCAGAGATCGGGCAGGGATCGGGGCACAGATAGGGCAGGGATGGGGCACAGATCCCTATCCCCCAGGGATGGGGCAAGGGTAGGGCAGAGATAGCGCAGGGATGCGGCAGATAATGGGGCCGATAATGGGGCACAGATAGGGCAGGGATCGGGGCACAGATAGGGCAGGGATGGGGCAGATAATGGGGCCGATAATGGGGCACAGATAGGGCAGGGATCGCGCAGTGTTGGGGCAGATAATGGGGCAGGGATGGGGCACAGATAAGACAGGGGTAGGGCAGGGATGGGGCAGATAATGGGGCAGGGATCGGGGCACAGACAGGGATGCGGATACGGATAAGGATGCGGATACGGGCGGGGATGCGGGCAGGGCCGTGGGCAGGGCCGTGGGCAGGGCCGCTGCCAGGCTCCTCCAGCTCCGCTGCCTCAGCCTGGGGAGCTGGAAAAGGACCCAGCTGGCAGCCTGGAGAGGGTCACCCCACACTTGGCACCACTGGGACCCCCCATCGGCACCTCTGGGTCCTCTCTGCCGTCTGGTGGCACCCAGCCCGGGCTGGAGGCCAGAGCCTCCCTCTGCTGGCAGCTGCCAAGAACACGGTGTTTTAATCCGGTTTTCTACAAGAAAGGGGCTGAGGGATAAAGAAGGAGCAGCTCTGGCAGGGGGGGCTCTGCTGGGACATGGCACAGGGGGCTTGGGGTGCGTTATCTCCCATGGGTGCAGCAGCCTCAGGTCTGCCTGCAGTGGCACATTTGGGAGCAGTTCATGGATGCTACGGGACAAGGGAGCTGGGATCCAGCCAAAGTGAGGACACCCAGGTGACAGTCCCTGTCCCCAAGCCCCTGGTGGCATATCATGGCTGACCTCCCGCCCAGGCGCCATCGGGACTCTCGTGCCCCTGATGCTCCCTGTCTCTCCTCACAGCCCATCCGTGGTGGAAGATGATGGTCCCAGTGCCCAACAGCACGGCGCTGTCCTGGGCACGGCCAGAGCCGGAGCTGGAGCCGGAGCGGTCACCCTGCCTGGTGGGCATCGTCCCCATCGTGTATTACAGCGTCCTGCTGGGGCTGGGGCTGCCAGGTGAGGGGGCTGAGGGGCTGGGGGGCTGCAAAGAAAAGCCCTAAGAATGGAGAGACCTTACCCGCTCCCCCCCAGCCTCAGACCTGGCCCCAGTGCCCGGCTGTGCTGCCAGGCCCAGGGGCAGGTGCCACGCCACGGGGACAGATGGTATTTGCATTTCTTGGGCTGGCACACGGAAGAGATTATTCAGCCCAGCAAATCCCCACAGCAGCGGGATATTTATAGCTCCCCTCGGCTGGAGCCTGGGCACCAGGCTGTGGGCAGGGCGGGGCTGTGAGCCCCCAGCTCTCACCTCCACCCATCGCTCCCCTCCCTCCAGTGAACATCCTGACTGCCGTGGCCCTGTCCCGCCTGGCCACCAGGACCAAGAAATCGTCCTACTGGTACCTGCTGGCCCTGACCACCTCCGACATCCTCACCCAGGTCTTCATCATCTTCGTGGGCTTCATCCTGCAGACGGCCATCTTGGCGCGGGCGGTGCCCAGCGCCTTCATCCACACCGTCAACGTGCTGGAGTTCACGGCCAACCACGCGTCCACCTGGGTCACCGTGCTGCTCACCGTGGACCGCTACGTGGCCCTGTGCCACCCGCTGCGCTACCGCGCCGTGTCCTACCCGCGCCGCACGCGCAAGATCATCGCGGCCGTCTTCGCCGCAGCGCTGGCCACCGGCATCCCCTTCTACTGGTGGCTGGACATGTGGCGTGACGCCGACCCGCCCACGGCGCTGGACACGGCGCTCAAGTGGCTGCACTGCGTCACCATCTACTTCCTGCCCTGCAGCATCTTCCTGGCCACCAACTCCATCATCATCCGCAAGCTGAAGCGGCGGAGGCGCACGGGGGGCGGCAAGACCACGGCCCTGCTGCTGGCTGTCACCACTGTCTTCGTGGTGCTCTGGGCTCCCCGCACCGTGGTCATGATGTGCCACCTCTACGTGGCCTCGGTGCGCAGGGACTGGCGCGTGCACCTGGCCTTGGACATCGCCAACATGGTGGCCATGCTCAACACCTCCTTCAACTTCTTCCTCTACTGCTTCGTCAGCCAGACCTTCCGCCGCACAGTGGCCGAGGTGCTGCGGGGACAGCCCCGGCAGGACCCTCGCCGTGGCAGCGGTCACTTCCCCCCCCCGGCCCTGAAACCGCTGGAGCTGCTGGGCAGCACGGCGCTCTGAGCCAGGGCAGTGCCCACCCAGCCCCACGCACTGCACCAGCACCCAGGGGTGCCCCACCCTCCACGGGGCCAGGGTTAATGCTGGCGGAGGTGGCAGGGGGAGGTGGCTGTGCCCAGACACTTTTTTGGGGATGTGGTGGTGCCTGCCTGGCAGCAGCACCCCAGGATGGGCAGCTCAGCCCTGCCCGCGCTCAGCCCCTTGCACAACACTGGAACTCATCCAGCGAATCATCCAGGAAACTCATCCAGGGAATCATCCAGGAAACTCATCCAGGGAATCATCCAGGACACGCCCCAGCTCAGTGGCACCCAGGGGCTGCCCATGGTGAGGGGTGGAGGGCACCAGTGAGCTCCTGCGAGCCCTGACAAGGACGTGGTGCCCGCTGGGTGCCGCTCCATAAACTGCCGTGCTGAGACCAAAACTCTGCCTGGGTCCGGCTCCCTGCGGGCAGCTGGAACGGAGGCACCGTGCACCAGCAGCTCCGGCACAGGGTCCCTCCGCCCTGCCCACCCCCGTGCCCCTGCCTCGCTCCCAGGGGTGCTGGAGGGGGCACCCACAGGGTCTGTTGTCCCCAGCACGGGGGTCTGGACACATGGTAAGATCACAGCTCCTGGCCCCACTCATTAATCCCCCTGACAGCAGCCAGGCTGCGGCACCCCGGGAAATGCCCCCCTGCATCGAGTGCCCTCCCAGTTACACCAGTGCCAAACTGGTGTGACACTGGGAGAGCGGTCGTGCCGGCCCAGCCTGTCCCCAGCTGCCAGCAGAGGGCAGGGATGGGACACTGCGGGGCTGGCAGTGCCGGGGCAGGGAGCTGGCACCCCCAGCCCCCCAAACCAGCTCTGCCGCCACCCTAATTCCCCGTAAGGTCCTTAGCGTAATCCCCCAAAACCGTCCAGCCTTTCCGCCCGGATTCCCGAGGCGGGGCAGGACAACAGGGGGTGCCCGGGGGGGCTCCTGGCAGGGCACACAGACACCCCCAAACCCCACCAAGCTCCCTGGCCACCCCCGAGCCTGGCTGTGCCCGCTCTGGCGTGGGATGGGGCGCAGGCTTTGCCCCCAGGGTGTGGGGCTGACCCACTCCCGGACCCACCCTGACCCCGCACCGGGGTCACTCTCCGGCGTGGACAGCCCCCGCCGGGGATGTCACCTCATGGCAGCCCGGAGCCCTCCCGGGGGACAGGGTTAAAGCCCGACCCGGTGGCGCGGGGGGTACCTGGGAGGTTCTCGCTCCATTAATTCTGGCACGTGAGGAGAGCAGAACCGGGAAGGGATTAGTTATTAACCCGAGCGCGGGCAGGGGCTGAGGGGCCGCCGGGCGGGGGGCTCGGCTGCCTCGGGAACCCTCGGCGGGAGCTCCGGGATTGCCACCGCCCCCCCCCCCACCCCGATCACCACCGGCCCCCCTGTGCCAACCGGTGCGTATTTACTTGGCAAAGGAGGTGGAAATGTGCTGACGGCGTCCGCCGGCGCGAGGGGCTCCGCTGGGAACGGCTCCGAGCCCCGGCCGGAGCGGCGGGAGGCTCTGGGAGGGCAGCGGGGACCCCCGGCTCCAGGTCCGGCTCTGTCCTTCCCGAGCGGAGCCGCCGCGGAGTCGGGGTTTAGCCAGCCGTGCCACCGTGCCAGCCGTGCCAGCCGCCCGTCCCTGCGGCTCCCGAGGAAAGGTAAGCCTGGAAAAAATGCGCCCGGCGTGCTGATGTTTTCGGATAGAGCCTGGCCGGGCTCCAGGTGCCGGTGCTGAGCGACATCCCAGCCCCTCGGTGTGGCCTCCGTGCTGGAGGGACCAGTTCAGCCCAGTTCCACCACTGGGACCGCGGTTCCAAACCCACCCAGAGCACCGGGAGGGAGCTCGGATCGGGCTCTGCCCGTGCCGGGAGGTCAGGCATCCACCGGCCCGAGAGGAAAGCGAGGGCAGCACATGGTGGGCATCACCCCGCAGTGACCCCAGAGCCTGTCGGGGTCTCTCTGTAGGACCTATAAAAACACCGGGAGCGAACAGCGGGGGCTATAAACGCGGGCAGGGAATTCCCCCTGGGAAGGGGGAGCGGAAAACGCCCCAAGGGGTGGAAGATGGGGGTCTCGGCGGGAAGGGGGCTGGAATCACCGCCGGGGGGGCTGGGGGTGTTCCCATGGGAAGGGGATGAGGAAATCACCCCATGGAGTGGGACAAGAAAAGCAAACGCTGCGCGGCCCCGGGGCAGCCTCGGCGGGACGGACGCCTCCGGTGGCCCCACGGGGGGTCACGGGGGTCTCGTGCTGAGTCAGCAGCCGGGAAAGCCTCCGGCGGAAGGAAGCAGCCGGTGGAGAGGCCTGGCTGCGGTGTGGGGGCGGCAGGACAAGCGGCCTCGACTCCCGGCACTGCTTGCCCAGGGCTGAGCCTTTCCCGGAGAGCGAGGGCTGTGCAGTCCTGGGGCCGGCGCTCCAAACCCCGGGGGAAACTGAGGCACGGGGGCCGCTGCGGAGCCCCTCGCCTGCCCTGCCCCGTGCCAGGGCAGGGATGATCCCATCGCCAACACATCCCGAAGCCAAACGATCCTTAGGAAGAGGGCGGGAGGGTGGCGGTGGCGCAGCTCGGAGCCTGGACACGCCGTCCTGTCCCCGGGGGCTCCGGCGGGCGCCGGTCCTTGCGCCGCGGGTGCCGCCGGTTCCGGTGGGAGCCGGTCCTCCCGCTGAGAGCTCTGCCGCCCTTTCTCCCCGGATTGTTTTCATCCGGGCCTGGACTGGGGCAGGCCCCGCCGGAGGCGCATTGAACTTTCCTCTGCATCCTTCACCCTCTTGCTTCACCCTCCCGAAATAGCAGCGCCTGCCTGGAAACCTCTCCCGGGGCTGGCGGGGGCCCCGGGGTGCCCCAAATCTCCCAGGGCTTTTCCCCATCCCCAGGGATGGATGTGGGGTGCCCATCCGAGCTCCAGGGTCGCGGCCACTCCCGTCGGGACAGGGACCACCAAACCCTGCCAGTGCCCCGGGCTGGGGCTCCCCAGGGCTTTTCTGGGGTGTTCTGGGGTTTTCTGGGTCCCGCTGCCCTGCCAAGGGCTCCGGCTTTATCCATCAGCTGACATTCCTGCGGGAGGCCCCTCCAGGCCGGTGTATCCTTACACCGCCTGTGCAGCGCCACTCCCGGCGTCCAGCCCAGAGCCCACCCGAGGTGGAAGATCCCGTGTGGGTGGCGCAGACCCCGCTGCTCTGTCCCTTGTCCCCTGAGGGGCTTTCCTGATGTGCAGCGCTCAGCAGGGCCGGGCTGAGATCCCCAGACTCATCACACCAATGGCCAGGTGGGGTCCCCACTGCTTCACCCCCAGGCTCTGCCCCCCTCAGCCCCGTCCGTGCCCCAGGGCAGCCCCCGGCTCTGTCCCTTGTCCCCTGAGAGTCTTTCCCGGGCCAGGCTGAGGCCCCACTGACTCATCACACCCATGACCAGGTGGGCTCCCCCAGTTCCGCCCCCCCCAGTGCGGGTTCTTTACCCCCTCCAGCCCCCCCCGTGCCCCAGTGCGGCACCCCCGCCGCTGCGGGATCCCGGTGCCCCCGCCCGGTGCGGCGGGGCAGGTCCCGGCCGGCCCCGATCGCGCTCCCGGGGCTGAGCCGCACCTCGGGGAGGGGCCGGGCCAGGCAGGCGCACGGTGCGGCGGCACCGGGGCTGGCTCGGCTCGGCACGAGGGGAGCGGAGCGCCGGGCACCGGGGGCTGCGGCCGGTGAGCGGGGCTGGGGGGCGGGGGGCGAGCCCTGCGGGGCTGGGGGGCACCGGCAGCGCCGACGGGAAGAGACCGGGACCGGGACCGGGACCGAGAGGCGTCCGCCCCCGCAGCTCCTCCGGCCGGGGGGTTGGGGGCGGCTCCGCGGAGTTTCGGGGCCGGGACCTGGCGGGAGCGCCGGGACGGTGCGGAAGGAGCGGGCGGGGGGAACCGGCGGGAGGGGCAGGGGAAGAGGGACGGGAATGCGGTGGGACCGGGCCGGGGGTGCGGGGGAAGCCAACGGGCGATGCGAGGTACTGGGGGGAGTTGCTGGAGGAGCAGAACTGGGGACGCGGCTGCAGCCGCCGGGGGCGCGGGGGAAACCGGGCGGAGGGTGCGGGAGTACCGGGCTGGGGGACGCGGTGAGAACCGGAGGCGGCGGAGCTCCTGGAACCTGAGGGCACAGGGACTCTGTCCCAGCGTGGTGCTGGGGGTTCCTGTCCCCATCCCGGGCCTGGGGGGTGCCCCTCGGGGGATCGGGGGTCCCGGCCCTGGCATGTCCTTGCCGGGGTCTCCTCCCGGTTTCCTCCCCCAGCAGTGAGGCTGCAGCTTCCTCGCTGCCTCCTCTTCCCCGTGCCCGCCATGGGGTGGCAGAAATGGGGTGGTAGCCGTGGGGACAGGGCCTGGGACTCCGTGCCGTGCCGTGCCGTGCCGTGCCGTGCCAGGCTGCGGCTGCCTACGTGCCAGCAGCCTGGACATGCAAACCTGCACTGGGCCGGTGCCCAAAGCCAAAGGGAAGTGGGATGGGAGAAATGGAAAGAGGAACGTGGTGGCACGCAGGGACAAGGCAAAGGGACAGTCCTGTCCCCCGGTATCACCTCAGCTGGTCTGGGCCCACATTTGGTGTTCCTGGGAAGCCGTCAGGCACGGTGCTGCTCCTGACACCGGAGGAAGTGATCGGGACAGCCCCAGAGCATTCCCAGGTTGGGAGGGATCATATGGGGCACAGAGGGGCTGAGCCCTCCTCAGCTGCCACCAACCTCCAGGCGAGGAGCCAGTGGGGGACGTGTGCCTGCCTGGTCCTATCCAGAGCTCCCGTTGGGTGAGCTCAGCTGTGCCAGCAGGACAGAGCTGCCCAGGACCCCACTGCTCCATGGGATGCCCAATGAGGACCCCAGGCAGGGATGCTCCGAGCCAGGAGCTGATCCCCGTCCCCATCCCTGTGCCCTGACCCCGCTGTGTCCCCGCAGGGTCCCTGGATGCCACGGTGCAGGATGGGCACCACGGCCGTGCTGCTGGCCCTGCTCCCCACGGCCACCGCGCAGCCCACGCCGCCCCCGGGCTGCAGCCACGACCTCTCCTCACTCTACTACAACCTCTGTGACCTCTCGGCGGGCTGGGGCATCGGGGTGGAAGCGGTGGCCAGCCTCGGCGTGGTGACCACCTTCGTGCTCACCATCGTCCTGATTGCCAGCCTGCCCTTCGTGCAGGACCACCAGAAGAAGAGCCTGGTGGCCACGCAGGTCTTCTTCCTTCTGGGCACCTTCGGGCTCTTCTGCCTGACCTTCGACTTCATCGTGGGGCCGGATTTCTCCACCTGCTCCTCCCGCCGCTTCCTCTTCGGCGTCCTCTTCGGCATCTGCTTCTCCTGCCTGCTGGCACACGCCGTGGCCCTCAACTTCCTGGCTCGGCGCAACCGGGCCCCGCGGGGCTGGGTGACGCTGGCGGTGGCCCTGTCCCTCGCCTCAGTCGAGGTCATCATCAACGCCGAGTGGCTCATCATCACGGTGGTGCGGCGCGAGGGCGGCCCCGCCGACCCCTGCCAGCTGGCGGACGCCGATTTTGTCATGGCCCTCATCTACGTCATGGCCCTGCTGGCGGCCGCCTTCGGCACGGCCTGGCCGACCCTCTGCGGCCGCTACGGCCACTGGCGCAAGCACGGCGCCTTCATCCTGGCCACCACCGGCCTCTCAGCGGCCATCTGGCTGGCGTGGACCATCATGTACCTGTACGGGAACCAGCGTGCCGGCCACAAGCCTGGCTGGGATGACCCCACGCTGGCCATCGCGCTGGTGTGTAACGCCGCCACCTTCCTCCTGCTCTACGTCATCCCCGAGGTGACGCACGTGACGCGGCGCAGCCCCGAGCAGGCCTTCGAGGACGACGGGTACCCCACGCGCGGGGTGGGCTACGAGACCATCCTCAAGGAGCAGAAGTCGCAGAGCATGTTCGTGGAGAACAAGGCCTTCTCCATGGATGAGCCATCCTTTGGTAGGCACCAGGGACCCTCTCAGGGCTGCCAGCGGGCACCATCCTCTTGGGGACCCTGGGGGGTGTCCCCAGCACGGATGGCAGCGGTGGCTGGGTGA
Source organism: Acrocephalus arundinaceus (assembly GCA_021534815.1). NCBI lineage: Eukaryota > Metazoa > Chordata > Aves > Passeriformes > Sylviidae > Acrocephalus > Acrocephalus arundinaceus. Next base: position 10,936,819 of record JAJEOU010002598.1, read on the forward strand.
CAAGGTGTCTGCCAGTGACCTGCCCGCCACTGGCACCTGCTGCTGTTGTGGTTCCCGGGAACTGGCCGGGCTGGGTGTACCAGTTTGGGCTGAGCCCAGCAGCCGCGGGGAGCTCCCTCCCCGGCGTGGGGTGCCCGTGGCTCCTGCCCCTCCGCCCCAGGCCCACGAGACCCTGCAATAACGTGGGGTGGTGACAGTCCCGGTGGGTGTCATGGGCGGGCAGGCCAGGTGTCTGCGCCCCATGGGGGAGGGAGGGTCCCCCTGAGCAGCACCTGCCCCCAGGAGAACCTACAATAAAAAGGCACGGCCAGGCAGCAGCGGTGCCATCCCTGGGGACAGCAGTGTCCCGCGGGAAAGGCACACAGCTACTGAGTCAGCTCATTAAAGCTGCTAACGAGGTACAGGGAGCCCCAGCGGGGTGGCGGTGGCTCCGTGGTGACTGTCCCCGTGTCTCAGCAGCCAAGAAGCCGGTGTCCCCATACAGTGGCTACAACGGGCAGCTGCTGACCAGCGTCTACCAGCCCACCGAGATGGCCTTGATGCACAAGGGGACGGTGAGTGTGACACCAGGGGTGGCCACATCCTGCCAGGAGTGACGGGCATGGGGGACAGACAGCGGGTGGGTGGGTGGCTCCCGTGTGTCCCAATGGCTGCTGTAATGGGGTGGGGACTTTTCAAGCCTTCCCAGTGGGGCTGGGGCATTCCCGGTGCTGTGACCCTCACCCCGTGTCTGTCCCTCAGAGCGAAGGTCCCTACGACGTGATCCTGCCCCGCGCCTCCACCAGCCCCATGCCCGGCAGCGCCAGCTCCACGCTCCGAGCCGAGGACGCCTTTGCAGCGCAGGCCCGGCACTCCAGCATCCCGAGGGACACCCGCGGCTGCCAGGTGGGTGAACGGTGCCTGCAGCAGGGGCAAAGTCCGGCCCTGCCATGGTGACGGCCCTGCCATGGTGACGGCTCTGCCCGGCACCCAGAGCTCCCCCCGGTGGATCAGGGTACACGCCCGTGGTGCCGGTGCCACCGCGGTGCCACCCCGCTCTGCCCACAGGTGCAGTCCCCGTACAGCAGGAACCGGTGGTGAAGCCCCCGTGTGACGCAGCTCCCGCAGTGCCGGCACAGCCGCGGCCCCTCCGTCCCGCTCCCCGGGGCTGGCCCAGCCTCGTCCCACCCTGACGTGTGAATCCCACCCCGGCTGGCAGCCAGAGCCGCTTCCTGCCCGTGGGATGCCTGGACGCGCTCCCACCCGCCCGTCCCACCTGGCCGTGGACCCCCACACGCCTGCCTCAAGGACTGGCTCCCGTGGGGACACTCCCAGCTGTGGCCTCACTGCCTCGGTGATGCACAGACACCCCCCCTTCCCCAGACCATGGACCCTCCAAAGCCGGGGAGCCCGTGGGACCCCCGCCCAGGGCACCCTCAGCACCGAGCCCCCAGCCCCGCACTGACCCCCCCAGCCCTGGGGACCCCGAGCTGAGCTGGCCCCATCCCACACAGGGCACAAGGGGACACGGAGCTGTCCCCAGCTCTGCCTCCTTCTGTGCCTCTGTTTCCCCACTGCTGGGGGTCCAGGGGATCAGTGAGTGCCTTGCTGGGGCTGGGGTCCGGCCCCCCACAGCTCTGGCCACCTTCTCGGTGCCTTCCCCCCTCGGGGCTCGGGGACCCCTGCAGGGAGCGGGGAGGGAGCTGGGCCCCTCGCCCTCCTTGTGGCTTTATCTGCCAAGATTCCTTTCCCTTTTTTTCAGGTCACCCCAATAAAGGTGGTTTTTCCTATGGTGCTGTCACAGGTGACCTGTGATGGGGGTCCCAGGTATTCCCAATCCCACCGGGGTCTCCCACGGGCTCAGCCCCGTGCCCCCATTTAGGGGAGGGACAGGGAACATGGAGGGGCTCTGGGCGGGGTCCTCAGCACCCCCATCCCCCGAGCTGGGGCCGCTGGGCCGGGATCCCGCGGGCAGATGGGCTGCCGGGCAGGAGGTGGCACAGCACGGAGGACGTGCCAAGGTCGCGGTGGTTTTCCCGCTCGGATTGCCTTCCCCTCCACAGCCATTCCTCCTCCTCCGGGCAGGAAGCCTGCGGCCAGCAGCGCCATGAATTATTCAGGGCTGCAATGGCTCCGTGGGGGCAGCGGGTGACCCGGTCTCCTTGAGCCGGAGCCGGGATGGCGGCGCTGGGGCTGCCGGTGTGCCCTGCAAGGGACACGCGGTGTGGCACTGACCACGTCCCGGCCGTGCCTTCAGCTGGCACAAGCCCACGCTCCCGGCTCCGGGGACACGGCGGCGGGACTCGGGTGTTTGCAGCGGGATGTGGCCGTGCCCCCCGGGCTGTGCTGCGTCACCCGTGTTTACCTGTCACCTGTGTTTACCTGGTGCCGAGCGGCAGCGGGGACATTGCCCAGCAGCACCAGGCACTCGGTGTCACCAGGGCCACTGTCGCCAGAGCACAGCGCCCTCCTACCGCCCGCGGGCACCGCGTGGCACGGCTGGTGACCCCCCCAAAGGCACCTCCACCTTCGCGGGGACGCAGCGGTGACACCCTGGGGACGGCAAAGCCGCCCGAAAAAACAAAGTGCAAAGATTGAGGCGTGGCGGGGGACAGCGGAGCCGCTCGGCGGCCGTGCCCGGCCCCTCCGGATGTGCGGGATCCCACCGGCCCCGCCAGCGCCGGCCGCAGCTCCAACAGGGAACGCTTTGTGCCGGCGGGGCCGCGGAACAGCGGCGCCTTTGTCCGGCCAGGTGAGGCAGACACGGCTGCGCCGCGCCGGGAGCAGCCCCGGAGCCTCCCCGGAGCCGGGGGTTTGCCCGGGGGGGTCGCAGGGCGGTGGCAGGTGGCACCGGGATGGCGCGGGTGCAGCGGTGGGGACGTGGCAGCGCACCTGGCACCGGGGTCACCGTGACCAGGGACACGGGCAGTGATGCCAAGGGCAGGGTGTGTATGGCTGCAGCCCCAGGGCTCGAGCAGGGTCACCAACAGTGACACCAAAGGCAGTGACACCGTGCAAGTGAGTGCTGTGGCACGCTCCATGTCCCCAGCACTGCCCCACTGTCCTCCCACCGGGCTGAACTGGCCAGGCACTGGGGTCTCCTCATGGCTGAGGAATGAGGCTCCTGCCCCCAGCAGAGCCCTGCCAGGGCCAGCCCGTGGTGACAGTGACATCCCTGGGACTGCCACCTGCCAGCACAGCAGTGTCCCTAAGGGATCTCTAAGGAATTGGGAGCACAGACACGCTCACACCTCCAGCTCCCACTGGCACTTTTTACTCCAAGCAGAGTCCATGGCACTGCAGGGCCTGAGCCGTGGAGCTGCGGGAAGCCCCAGGGCGCAGCAGTGACACAGGAGCATCAGGGCAATGTCCCCCTTGAGTCCCCAAGTCCTCAGCCTGGCCCAGCCCGGGCACGCTCCAGCTGTTTGCGCCTCTGGATGTCCCTGTAGGCCTGGATGACGCGCGCCCGCTCCTCCTCCAGGATGCGCCGGCGAGCCATCGACATCACCGGGGACACAGGGGACACCTGGCTCTGCCTCAGACGAGGCATCAGGAGGAGCTGCTTCCGTCCAGCCTGCAGGCACAGGTGGGACAGCTCAGGGGTGAAGGATGGCACACAGGGACTGCACCCCAAGGAGCTGTCACTGCCTCACTGAGGCCACCACTGCCCTCCCAGGGGGTGGGTGGCATTGTCCCCAGAGCTCACCTGCTGGGCTGGACCCCGTCCCCTGGGCTGTGAGGTGATGGTGGGTGGCTGTGTCACCACTTCTCCAAATGGCACCGTGTCTGCAAGTGCAGCCAGGGTCAGTGGGAGAGCCTGGGGATGCCCAGTCCTGCTCCCTCACCCCTCCATGTGCTGGGGGTCCCCTCAGCCCCCCCACTCCATTCCCACCTTGGAACAGGCTCTTCTCCAGCATGTCCTCCTTCTTCTCCTCCCTTTTCTTCCGAGCTTTTTCCAGCTTCCTTTTCTGAAACCTGAGCAGCCACATTACAGCTGGGGCTCAGGGGTGGACAGGGAGCATGGAATGAGCCCCTACCCCACGGGAGCCCCCCAAATCCCACAGCTTTTCCCCCAGGAGTGGAAAACAGTGGTGGCTGTTCCCAGAGATCCATCCCCACCTGCACCCCCAGCCACTGCCAATGCAGAACTGGGCAAGGGGACAGGCCACAGGCACAGGCTGGCACCACCCAGCCCCCACGGCCTTGCTCTCACTCTTTTTTCCTTTGGGACTTCTCTGGGGCCGTCCCCTCCTTCTCAGGCTCCCTCTGGAGCTGGTTCTCCGTGAGGAACAGGACGTGCTGCACCTCCTGCTCCATGCGGCAGATGTAGGAACGCTCCGACTCCCCCTTGCCCCTCCGGAACTTGGGCACAGGGACATCCCCCGGGGCTTTGGGGCCTTTGGATTTCTGCTGCTGCTTCTCCTCTAGGAGAGATGGGTGACATTTCTGCAGCGGTGACACCCTGGGGCTGCCTCCGGCTGGCAGAGCACGGGTGGGACATCACCGGAGGGAGGAGGGTGTGTCACAGCAGGATCCAGCCGTGCCATGGGCTCCAGGGCCAGGCCTTGGCCACCTGCCCGGGCCACCCGAGTGTCCCACCTGCCACCCGCCTCTTCCCAGGGCCTGGGTGCCTCAGGGCCTCGCGGCTCCGCATGAGCTCCCGCAGGCGGAACGGGATCTCCTGCTCGTCGGGGTGCTTGGGCTTCATGTTGTCCTTCCTCTCCTTCCTGGGGAAATGAGCAGGGAGAGCACTCAGGGAAGCACCGGGACCTGGAGCCAGGTGGGACACCGGGATCCGGGCACTGGGACACCGGGATCCGGGCACGGAGACACCGGGATCAGGGCACGGGGACACCGCGATCCGGGCACCGGGAGAGATCGGGACGCAGACACCGGGAACGGGACCCCCCAGGGCCCACCCGAGACCCCGCGTGTGTGCAGGTCCCAAACCGGGAGAGACCCCGATTGAATCCCGGGGGCACTGACCTTTTGCGCAGCGGGACGGCCGGACCATGCTCCGATCTCGGTCCCGCTTTCTGTCCTGGTCCCGGTTTCTGTCCCGGTCCCGCTTTCTGTCCCGGTCCCGGTTTCTGTCCCTGTCCTGGTCCCGGTCCCCGGCCCTGTTTCGGCCCCGATCCCGGTCTCTGTCCCTGTTTCGGTCCCGATCCTGGTCTCTGTCCCTGTTTTGGTCCCGATCCCAGTTTTTGTCGCGCTCCCCGGGCCAGTTTCTGTCCCGGTCCCGGTGCCCGGGCCATGGTTCCGCCGCTCCTCATGTGGCCGTTCCGCCGCCACTTCCGGATTTCTGGCCCCGCCCCCTGCTGCTTATTGGTCACACCTTCCCCGCCACTCCCGCCTTGCTGAGCACTCCGCACTGCCATTGGCTGGGAGAGCTCTCACTCAGAGAGGGGCGGGGCCAGGCGCTGCGGCCGGATGCTGCTGCGGGGGCTGGCGGGGGCGCGCCGGGGGGTGAGCGGGGACAGGGGGGGACACCGGAGGGAATACGGGGGACAACGGGGGGGACACGGGGTGCTGGGACACGGGGGAGTCCTCGGAAGGGGCAAAGAGCGTCAGATGTGAGCGAGGACAGGGGACAAGGGGGTACTGGGGTGTCATGGGGGTGCTGGGGATGGCGGAGGAAAGGGGGGGCTTGGGGGACATGAGGGGACAAGGAGGGGATGGGGCTGAAGGGACCAGGAGGGGAAGGGGATGGGGCTGAGGGGGGCACGAGGGGCTGCAGGGAATGGGGTGTGGGGCAGGAATTGGGGATGTAGGGAGGGGATTTGGGGGTGTCATTGCTGGGCAGGGGGTGCACTGGGAGCAGGGGGGTTCATGTGGCTGAGTTGGGGTGCAGGGAATGGGGTGTGAGGCAGGAATTGGGGATGTGGGGCAGGAATTGGGGGTTGTGGGGCAGGAATTGAGGGTGTGGGGCAGGAATTGGGGTATAGGAAAGGGGATTTGGGGGTGACAGTAGTGGGCAGGGGGTGCACTGGGAGCAGGGCATTCCTGTGGCTGAGTTGGGGTGCAGGGAATGGGGTGTGGGGCAGGAATTGGGGATGTGGGGCAGGAATTGAGGGTGTGGGGCAGGAATTGAGGGTGTGGGGCAGGAATTGGGAGTGTGGGGCAGGAATTGGGGTTGTAGGGAGGGGAATTTGGCGGTTCTGGGGGTGTCAGTGGTGGGCAGGGGTTGCAGTGACAGCAGGGGGTTTCTGTGGCTGAGTTGGGGTTCAGGGAGTGGGGTGAGGGGCAGGAATTGGGGGTGTAGGGTGGGGGATTTGGCAGTGCTGGGGGTGCCAGCAGTGGGCAGAGGGTGCACGGGGAGCAGGGGGTTCCTGTGACTGAGTTGGGGTGCAGAGAGTGGGGTGTGGGGCAGGAATTGAGGGTGTGGCGCAGGAATTGGGGTATAGGAAAGGGGATTTGGGGGTGCTGGGGGTGTCAGTGGTGGGCAGGGGGTGCACTGGCGGCAGGACGTTCCTGTGCCTGAGTTGGAGTGCAGGGAATGGGATGGGGAGCAGGAATTGGGAGTGTAGGAAGGGGAATTTTGCAGTGCTGGGGGTGACAGCGGTGGGAAGGGGGTGCACTGGGAGCAGGGGGTTCCTGTGGCTGAGTTGGAGTGCAGGGAATGGGGTGGGGGGCAGGAATTGAGGGTTGTGGGGCAGGAATTGAGGGTGTGGGGCAGGAATTGGGGGTGAAGGGAGGAGAATTTGGTGGTGCTGGGGGTGACAGTGGTGGGCAGGGGTTGCACTGACAGCAGGGGGTTCCTGTGGCTGTGTTGGGGGTGCAGGGAGTGGGGTATGGGGCAGGAATTGAGGGTGTGGGGCAGGAATTGGAGGTGTAGGGAGGGGAATTTGGCGGTGCTGGGGGTGTCAATGGTGGGCAGGGGGTACTCTAGGAGCAGGGCATTCCTGTGGCTGATTTGGGGGTCCAGCCCCCCCCGTGCCCCCCCAGACTGGTCTCCATTCCCTGCAGCCCCCAAAAAGCCCCGGAGGGACCCCGCAGCCCCACCCCGCCATCCCCTGCAGCCCCCGGGGGCGCTCGGACACCGCAGGGAAGGGCGGTGACACCTCGGGCACTGCGGGAGGGGACAGCAGCACGGCCACCCCCAACGGCGACACCGGGGACCCCCCTGCAGGCCCCCCGATGCCCCCCCCGCCCACCCACTGCTGCGGCACCGGCTGCCCCAACTGTGTCTGGGTGGGCTACGTGGAGGAGCTGCTGCAGCGGCACCGGGACGGCGGAGCCCAGGCCTTGGCGGCCGTGGAGCAGCACGTGGAGGACGAGAACATCAAAATGATCCTGAGGATGGAGATCAGGCTGCGGGCCAGGAAGGACTGAGCCCCCCCCGGACCCCCAAACCGCTGGGGGACACCGCTGGGGTGGCAGGATGAGGACTTGGGTTGTTTATTTAGAGTTTGTTGTGTGCTGAGCACGGGATCCTGGGGGTGTCACGTGAGGTTGGGTCACCTGTCTGGGACAGAGCTGCCCTTGGGGACAGGAGGGGGCTCAGGGCTGTGCTGAGCCCCGGATTTCCCGGGAGCTGGATGCTGTGCTCACCTCAGCGTGGAAAATCCCTGCCAAGGGCACGCTGGAGCCAGCCCTCCTCCTCCTCCTCCTCCTAGCTGGAATTTAAGCACCTTGGGGGGATTTTCAGCACCTGATGATGGGGAGGGCCGGGGGGCTGTGCCAGCCCCTCCCTGCTGGCAGCACAAAGCCTCTTAGGGGCCTGTCCGTGGGGAGGGCTCCGGGGGGCAGCGTGTGGCACGGAGCACGTGGGAAGCAGCAGCCTGCTGTCAAGGACACTGTGACACCTGTCCCTGGTATCACATCCTGCCCGGCTGCTCTCCAAGGTGCCTTTTCTGCCTCCATTTAAATCCCCATCAGCTTGTCCCAAAATCCCTCTCTCCATCCTGGGGGTCTCGCAGCCATTGGGACCCACACAGACCCCCCACATCACCCCGGGACAAGGTCCCCAAGAAGCCACCAAGCCCTCAAATGTCACTCATTAATGAACACCAGGGAAGTAGGTGGTTCTCCATGGAAAACACTCCTGGATCCCTTTAATCCTATTTGTTGGAGCCCAACTAATTGCAATTAGTGGCAGGGGGTGAAGTTCAATTAAAGTGTGCCGAGATTATTCCGTTTTTAATTGCTTTAGTGCTGGATTAGGGAAGCTTTGGAGTGACACCGGCCGTGGGCAGAGGCTGCCTGACCCCCCCTGGCTGGGATGGAGACTGGAATGGGGGTCCCATCGCTCCCTCTGGGATCAGGGAACACTGGGGGAATCGTTTTGGGAATGGGGATCCCCCAGGAGAGGAGGCAGGATTCCCCCCACGTGGGATCCGCTGCCCACCCGGCACGGTCGGGGCTAATCCTGACACCTCCTCCCCAGCCGAGCAGGGGAAGGACACCGGATTACCCCTGGGGAAAGAAAGGAGAGAAATAATCCTATTACCCCTGGGCAGGATAAAGCTCCCTCCCCGAAAAGCCCCCCAGAACATCCTCGGGACAGAGGGAGCCGGGCGCAGGGAGCAGCTGTGGAATTGGGAATCGTGGGACTCCGTGAGTTTCTGGGCAGGGAGGGGACGTGGGGTGGCTTTGCTGCTCTTCTGCATCCAGGAACACCCGGGAACATCTCCCTGGGTTGGATCCTTGCTGCCAGGGCCGTGTTTAATTTCATGCCTATCCCAGAGCCGGGCTTGTGCCATCAAACTCCCATTTCTGGTGCCATGGGGGGTCCCTCTGCTCCCCTTTCCCAGTTTTGGGTACCCACACCCTGGCACAGAGCTGGGACAAGCCATGGAGGGTCCTGGCAGTGCCCTGGGGGGTGTCACACCCACACTGGGGTGGGGGACAAGGGAGGAAGGAGCAGCCCTGGTGCCCCCCTGGCTTTGGGGTTAATGGCTGAGCTGGGCTGGGTCAGCGTTGTGGGGAGGGGGCTCTGCAGAGCCCACCAGGGTTGGGTGGGAGGAGAAGCTGGTGCCCCCCATTTCCCTGCAGCGGGTGTGAGGAGCCGTCCCGGGGCAGCGCCGGATCCGCGGGGAACTCCGGACCCGCGGGGAACACCGGATCCGAGGGGAGCGCCGGATCCGCGGGGAGCGCCGTGAGCCGGGGCTGGCAGCTCCCCCCGCGCAGCCATGAGCCTGGAGCCCCCCAAGGTGGAGGTGAAATCGGCCACCAGGGTGACCGGGGGTCCCGCCACCCCCCGCAAGGGACCCCCCAAGTTCAAGCAGAGGCAGACGAGGCAGTTCAAGAGCAAACCCCCAAAAAAGGGGGTGCAGGGGTGAGTGGGGAAGGGCTCTGGGATGGGGGGGCCTGTCTGGGGTCAGGCCAGACAATTCCTCTTTCCTTGCAGGTTCGGTGATGACATCCCAGGCATGGAGGGGTTGGGAACAGGTACGGGAATGCTGCTTTGGCAGAGGGGGGTCAGGGGCTGGGGGGTCACAGTGCCACAACCTGTGTCCTCTCTCTCCTCAGACATCACTGTCATCTGCCCCTGGGAAGCCTTCAGCCACCTGGAGCTGCACGAGCTGGCTCAGTACGGCATCATTTAGGATTTGGGCAGGCTCACCAGCCCCGTAGTGCTGCGTAGGTCGAGGCCCCCTGCCCATGTTGGGGGGCTCAGCTTGGAAAAATGCTCATTAAAGCCAAACGAGCACAGGAGTCAGTGTTGTGGGCTGGGAGGGAGGGAAAGCGGCTCCTCACAGCCTGGGGTGGGATGGGCAGGACACAGATGGGTTCAGGATTCTCACAAGGTTTATTTGGGGCTGGACCAGCACCCCAGACATCCCCAAATCCCCATTCCTGGACAGCTGCAATGTCCCCACACACCCTCAGCAGCAGCTCCAGTGGTGATGGTGGCATGGACAAAGCACAGATGGGTTCAGGATTTTCACAAGGTTTATTTAGGACCAAACCAGCCCCCTGCATACCCCAATTCCCACCATGCTCTCACTCACACCCTCACAGCCATGACATCCCCAAGCACCAGTAGTGATGGTGGCATGGACAAGACACAGATGGGTTCAGGATTTTCACAAGGTTTATTTAGGACCAAACCATACCCCAATCCCCACCGTGTCCTCACTCCCACACCCTCACATCCCCGAACACCCTCAGCAGCAGCACCAGTGGTGATGGGGGCATGGACAAGACATAGATGGGTTCAGGATTTTCACAAGGTCTATTTAGGACCAAATCCCCACCGTGCCCCCCCCACCCCCACCCCCCCACACCCCCACACCCTACAGACCAGATGATCGGATTGCCCAAACCCCCTGTCCTCACTCCCACACCCTCACATCCCCGAACACCCTCAGCAGCAGCACCAGTGGTGATGGGGGCATGGACAAGACATAGATGGGTTCAGGATTTTCACAAGGTCTATTTAGGACCAAATCCCCACCGTGCCCTCACTCCCACACCCTCACAGCCATAACATCCCCACACACCCTCAGCAGCAGCACCAGTGGGGTGGACAAGACACAGATGAGTTCAGGATTTGCCCAAGGTTTATTTAGGACCAAATTCCCACTGTGCCCTCACTCCCCCACCCTCACATCCCCGAGCAGCCTCAGCAGTGGCACCAGTGGTGATGGTGGCATGGACAAAGCACAGATGGGTTCAGGATTCTCACAAGGTTTATACGGGGCTGGACCAGCACCCCAAACATCCCCAAATCCCCATTCCTGGACAGCTGCAACGTCCCCACACACCCTCAGCAGCAGCACCAGTGGGGTGGACAAGACATAGATGGGTTCAGGATTCTCACAAGGTTTATTTAGGACTAAAACCCCAATTGTCACTGTGCCCTCAACTCCCATACCCTCAGAGCCATGACATCCCCGAGCACCCTCAGCAGCAGCACCAGTGGGGTGGACAAGACACAGGTGGGTTCAGGATTTTCACAAGGTTTATTTAGGACCAAACCAGCCCCCTGCATACCCCAATTCCCACCATGCTCTCACTCTCACCCTCACAGCCACGACATCCCCGAGCACCCTCAGCACCATGAGCACTCCCACGGCCTCCACCAGCACCAGGGCGGCAGCGCTGGTGGCGATGGCCCCAGTGATGGTGGCATGGACAAGACACAGATGGGTTCAGGATTTTCACAAGGTTTATTTAGGACCCAACCATACCCCGATCCTCACCCTGCCCTCACTCCCACACCCTCAGCAGCGGCACCAATGGTGATGGTGGCATGGACAAAGCACAGATGGGTTCAGGATTTTCACAAGGTTTATTTAGCACCAAATCCCCACCGTGCCCTCACTCCCACGCCTTTACATCCCCGAGCACCCTCAGCGCCATGAGCGCTCCCATGGCCTCCACCAGCACCAGGGCGGCGGCACCGGCAGCAATGGCCCCGGCCTGGCCCCTCAGCCACGCGCCCAGCGCGGCCCCACAGCCCCCCATGTGCACCACGGCCCCGGCCGCCGCCACCCCCAGCCCCAGCACCCCAAACCCGCACTGGGCGTTGGGCACGGAGCTGTTCTCCAGCAGGTCCTGGCAGCATGAGGCCGGGACGCTGCAGGCCTGCGCGCCCGGGGCACTGCAGTTGAAGTACCTGTGGGATGGACATGGAGATGGGGGTCACACATGGGGGGTGAGGGGATGGGGGGCTTCTCACACCCCCAGCCACAGAACTGGATGCCAGCCATGGGTTCCAGCTCATCCCTCTCTTTTCTGGATTGTTCTGGGGCTCCCACCACCCTAATAACAAGTCCCCATCACAGACCCCACAAGAAATGGGGGGGGTCTTCAGCCCCATGGTGGGGATGGGGTCCCACAAAGGAGGCTTTGAGCCTCGTGGTGGGGATGGGGTCCTACAAAGGTTTTCAGCCCTGTGATGGGGATGGGGTCCCAGACCCAACAGAGTTTTCAGGCCCATGGTAGGGATGGGGCCCTGCAAAGGAGGTTTTCAGCCCTGTGGTGGGCATGGGGTCCCACAAAGGTTTTCAGCCCCATGGTGGGGATGGGGTCCCACACCCAACAGAGTTTCCAGCCCCATGGTGGGGATGGGGTCCCCACTACAACCCCCCCGGCCCCCACTCACGGGTTGCTCTCCCAGTCTCGGTAGGACTCGAGGCCGCAGCACTGGAGGCTCCGCTGCACCTCATCCACCAGGAACTGCAGGTCGGGATCCTCCTGGTAGCGCAGGAGGCACAGGAGCAGCAGGTCCCGCAGTGCGTCCCGCAGCCGCCGCCGCGCCAGCAGCAGCAGGAGCCCCCCCAGCACCTCCAGCCCCCCAAAAACCAGCACGGCACCCAGGAAGAAGCGCAGCAGGCAGGGGCTGGCTCGGAGGGCACCCAGGCAGCCAGCCAGGGACACGGTGCTGGCCCCCAGCCCTGCCAGCACGAAGAGCAGCATGGGGTCCGAGCCCAGGGGTGCCCCACGACCCCCTCCGGGCAGGGGGCTCTTGGCCAGCAGCCCCCAGACCCCCAGAGCAAGGGTCAGCAGCCCCAGCAGGAGGAAGAGGAGGTTCCAGAGGAAGGCCAGGTAGCGCACGCAGTGGCTGAAGGGGCTCAGTTTGGGGGGGTCAGGGTACCACACCCCGGGGTCCTGCTCAGCTGTGTCATCATCATCATCGTCATCAAAGGAGGAGTAGGGCAGCTCCACCAGCCTGGATGCCTGCAGGGACAGAGGAGCCAGAAATGTTCCTCCAGCCCATGAACCTCATCCCACAACTGCCACAGGCTCCTGCAGCCACCCTGCACAGCCTTGCCTAGCCCCAAACCCACCCCTGCTCATCACGGGGGTGTGCAGGGGAGCACCCCAAAGACTCTGACCCTAAGGGACCCCCAGGGATGCAGCACAGAGGCAGCACGCTGCTACCCGGGGTGGGGTGCATGGGTAAGGGGGGACTGGGGGTCCCGGCATTACCTGGGGCAGCAGCCGGGTGCCCTCCCCGTGGGGCTGGAACAGGCGGATTCTGCTCAGCGCCATGACCTCGTGCCCGGACCCGTCACACTCCCATCATGTGAGGGGCTGCGGGCGGGCTTAAATGGGGCCGTGTGTGCCGCCCCACAGCTGGACACCATCCCCCTACCCACCCACGCCCGCAGCTGGCCCCGATCCCCCCACCCTGCTCCACAGCCGGACCCGGTCCCTCCCCCCAACACCACGGGGCCCCTCCGAGGGCACCGGCGGGGCTGGTTGCGTGCGGAACTAAAGAGCGAGAGCAGCGGCGAGGGGAACGACACTTGTAGGTGTAGCACCGAGGCAGCACGGGGGATCGTTATGGCTGTGACACCGAGGCAGCACGGGGGGACGACTGGCGGTGACACCAGGGTAGGAACCTTGGTGCGACGGAACGCTGGTGCGGGGCGCGGGGCCGGGGGGGGCGAGCGCGAGGGCGGGCCGGTCCCGGGAGGCGGCGGGCCGGGCCGGGAGGAGCCGGGAAGGGCCGGGAAGGGCCGGGAAGGGCCGGGAGAAGCGGAGCGGGACGGGCCGCACCGGGCCGTGTCTGTGCGGCGCGGCGAGCCCCCGGGCCCGCGGGCAACGCCATGGCCGAGACGATTGTGAGTGCGGCCGGGGGAGGGGCGATGAGGCAGCAGATTCCTGTGGGGCCGGGACGGGGCACCGGGAAGGGGGGCCGGGGCCGGGGCCGGCGGTGTCCGGGCCGGGCAGCCCCACGAGCGGCGGCGCGGGCGGGTCCCCCGTGGTGTTCCCCGCGGGGGTCGGGACCCCGCGGTGCCGCTGAGCCGCAGGCGGGGGGCTCGGGGCGGGAGGAGAAGGGTCCGTGTCCCGCTCGCTCCGGTGAACTCCCGGCCCCGTCCCGGCGGGCTTGTCCCGGGAGGGAAGTCGGGAGAGTGAAAAGAGGATCCTGCGGGGTGACGGCGGGACACGGGCAGTTCGCTGTGTCCCCTCCGGTGCCTCTCCCTTGCCCGTGTCCCCGTGCCCGTGTCCCCGTGTCACACAGGAGCGGTTGAGCGTCGCCTTTGGAACGGCTCGAGTGGCAGCGCCGCTCCGGGGACACCGATATTACTTTTGTCCCTTCTCTGCCTGTCCCCGGAGGATTCCCCCGGCCCGGTCCCTGCAGTTGTTGCCGTCCAGGAGCTCGGGTTTCCCGGAGCAGCTGGAGCTCCATGACTCTCCCCGCTCCCTCATTACCGGGGCTCAGCCACCACCAGTGCACCAGTAACACCAGTTGGGCCGGTGCCTGTGTGAATAACTCCCCTTGGAAGGTCTCATCCACCCTCCTGAAGGGCTAATTCCACCTGTGAGGTCAGAGCTTTGGCCAGAGGTGTTTTCCTTGGAGCCAGCTCCTGCCAAGAGCCCGGATCTGGAATGATTTTCCAACATGTGCTCACAGACATCACCCAGTGCCGCCCCAGATCTGCTCTCCTGGGGGTTTCCAGGCCCTGTGGAAGATGGGAACAGGAGGGAGGAGTGGAGGACGCCAGGCTGGGGGCTCAGGGTGGGCTCTGTCCCCCTTCCCTGACTCAGTGTTCCCTCATTCCCAGATTATCCGTGTGCAGTCGCCGGAGGGAGTGAAGAGAATCACGGCCACGAAGAGAGAAACGGTGGCAACGTTCCTGAAAAAGGTACCCAGGATCCACACAGGGTACCCCAAAACCCACACAGGGTACCCCAAAACCCACAGTGCCTCCCGTGGTGTGGGGCAGGGTACCCCAAAACCCCCACAGGGTACCCCAGCACCCACAGTGCCTCCCATGGGGTGGGGCAGGGTACCCCAAAACCCACAGTGCCTCCCACGGGGTGGGGCAGGGTACCCTAGGATCCACACAGGGTACCCCAAAACCCACAGTGCCTCCCACGGGGTGGGGCAGGGTACCCTAGGATCCACACAGGGTACCCCAAAACCCACAGTGCCTCCCATGGGATGGGGCAGGGCTCCCGTGGCTCTGTCCCGTGGGAGATCCGTGTTTAACCCCCCTGGCAGCAGTGAGGGACAGCATTCCATGTGGAAAAACACACCTTGATTGTGTTGTTCCAGAGAGAAAATCACCAATTTACAGAAAAAACTCCCTCAGCTTCTCCACTGGGGCTTCCTGGGGTGGGAACTTTCCTGGGAAGGATTTTTTGGGGTTCTCCCAGAGAAGTGGCAGCAGGGGAGCTGTGGGATGGTCAAACCTGCTGCTCCAGATGGGTTCCAGGCTGGCTGAGCTGCTGGATTTGGGCTTGGAATATCATTTGGATGTGCTGTGTGTGCTCCTGGTTTTCCAATACGGATTTGGAGAGAGGCAGGGAGGGATGGAGTGAGATCCCAGGAGGATCTCCTGGGGCAGGGAACACACCAGGATGAGGGGAATACCGCGGGTGGGGCTGGCTCTGCTGGGAGGCAGCTGCTCTGTGTTCTCCAGGAGTGAGCAGTTCTCCCTTTGCTTCCCTCCTGGAATTCCTCTGGAACCCTCAGTTCTTTGCTCCATGACGTGTATTCCTGAAGGGAATGGGAGCAGGTGGAAACCTTCCCTTTGTGAGTCACAGCTTTGTCTGGAGCTGTGGCCCAGACAGGACAGCATTCCCTGACAGCATTCCCACCTGGCCTGGAAAAATCCTGATGTTTTTAGGGCTGGCTCAGGGACACTCCCTGCAGCCTCAGCCGAGGCAAGAGGAGCTTCCAGGATCTCTGGAGCCTGTGCAGGACGAGCTGCTGCTTTCCAGGGCTCAGGTTACCCCCGGGAACAATCGGGCTGGAAAACACTTCCTGCCAGGACAAAAGCACCTGGGATTGCTTGTTGGTCTGGGGAAGGCTCTGTCCTCTGCTGAGACGTGTTTGGGTTCATTTCCTGCTGCAAGCTTTGCTTGAAAGAGGAAAGATGCAAATTTTCCCACAAAACACAGAAAATTCTCAAATTTTCTGAGGTCTGTGTTTTGTCTAAATCCAGGCCTGTCCTACCTTTGCTGTGGATTTTAGTGCTGGAATGTTCACCCAGGGGCTGGCTTTGGTGTTTAGGGGGCAGCTGTAATTACAGAGGTGTCAGATTGCTGCTTCCATACCAGGAATTAACCTGGATCTGCTCCAGGAGTGCTCAAGGAATCTTTATTCTGGGCTGGAGAATCTTCCCTGTCTCCTGTGGCACATCCCGGGGAAAAGCACCCAAAAAGTCACTCTGGGTGTGCTCAGGGTCAGGAATTTGCTCCAAGCTGCTGTTAATGTGTTGTGGGGTTTGTCTGCCCCCCAAAATGGAATTCTGTGGCCTGAGGAGCAGGAGCTGATCCCTGTGAAAGGATCCCATTCAAAGGGATCGCTCAGTGCTGCAAATCACAGCCAAGCTGACAGGAAAAAAAACCCTGCTTTTCATGGCTGTGCTCATGTGACAGCTCTTTGTGGCTCATCAGATTTGTCCTGTGGGCAGGATCCCGTCCCTGACTCCGACCAAAGCCGTGGGGATTGTTTTTATTAACAAAAATAAAGGCCTTTCCCTTCAGAATTTAGGGTAAAACCTGGAAAAACAGACAAACCTTGAACACCACTTTTAAACTGATGAAGTTCTCAAGGGACCAAATGTGCAAATTCTTTTTTGCTGGGAAGAGGTGTTGGAGTGATTCCAAGTAAACCAGACTTAATCTGAGCAGGGAAAACCTGCCTGGGGACTGAGGGGTGGCTGTTGTGGGAGGGAATTCCATGGGAGAGAGGAGAAAAGGGGGGAAAAACGGACAGAACAGCAGGAGGAGGTTGAGTGAAGCAGCTGGGAGGTGAGGGCAAAAGATCCACAGAGGTGCAAGTGTGGGTTGTGGAATTCTGGTCACAGGAGGATGGGAATGACTTGGTGGTGGGTGCAGCTGGAGCAAGAAAAGTGGGATAATGGAGAAGTTTCCTCCTCCAGTCATGCAGTGCTTGCCTGGCTGCAGCTGAAACGCTGCATTTGTGTTGTGTGAGGCAGGGACAGTTCTGGTGGAGTTGTTCGAGCCCCTGGTTTAATCCATTCTTGTTTTTCCAGGTGTTTCCATCTCTCGTTATCCCGAGCTCAGGACTGGGGGTGAATTGAGCTGAATTTCTGGAGGAGAAGTTCTCTGGGATTAGCTCTGGCTCTCACACCTCACCTTGTCCCTTTTTTTTCCCTGTGTTGCAGGTGGCCAAGGAATTTGGGTTCAGGAATAATGGCTTTTCCGTGTACACCAACCGGAACAGGACTGGGGAGATCACGGCGGCACAGAACAAATCCCTCAACCTGCTCAAGATCAAGTGAGTCCTCACCTGAGGGAGGGGGGCTCTGCTTGGGGCTTCCAAAATGGGAACAGTCACATCCCAGGAGCCCCCAGCTTCCAGTGTCACTCCTGGGACTGGGGGGGTCACAGTGACACAGTGGTGGCTGTTCCTTGGCTCACTCCTTGGGATGTGTTTGCTGTGGGGAGGCTTCATCCTGGATTTCCCTCCCTAATCCCTGCTTCCTCCTCTTTGTCCCAGCTTTCCCTGTTTTATCCCTCCACTTCCCTTCCTGTATCCCTATTTTCACCCTTTCTTCCCTGCATGCCTTCTTTCCCTCCCTCACCCTCCTTTCCCTACCACATCCCAGCTTTCACTCCTTCATCCCAACTCCCTCCTCCGTATTTTCCCCTCAGCTTTGTCTCCTCATGGAACGATTTGCATTTATTGCAAATAAAAGCAGGAGGAAGTGGCTCAGGGAGCAGCTTCCAACCTGCTCTGGTTAGGATTAGTGCCACATTCCATGCTTTTCCATGGAAGTTGGCTTCAGTTTGCTGGGTGTTGTCTCCCACAGCTCCCACTACCCGTGTGCTGTTTCCCACCCTGCAGGCACGGGGATATGCTGTTCCTGTATCCCTCCAGCCCAGCTGGCTCCTCCTCAGAGACCATGGACACCTCTGTCTCCCAAAATTCCCGGCCTGGGGCGGCCCCCCAGGTGGTGGAAGATGAGATTGACCAGTACCTGATCAAGCAGGATGGGAAGATTTACAGGAACCGAGACCAGCAGCTGTAAGTGGGGCTGGGTCGTGTTCCTGCCCATGGATCTGGAATGTCATAGCCCAGCAGTCAGGAAATTACTGTGGGAACTCCATCTTGGGGACATTCTCAGGGGAAAACAGCCCCTGCTGTTGTCCTGGTTGGTTCAGTGGAGCCCTGAAGGAGGAAGCAGATGCCCAAATCCCAGGGATTTGGGCAGGAATGACTCACTCAGAGCAGCCATTGTTCTGATGGAGGAGACCCTGGTGCTCGTGCTCCTGGATTTTGTGCTCCTAAAGCACGTGGAATCCTCTAGGTTAGAATGAACATTCTGCATTCTTCCTGGGCAGAGTTAGATGGGATATTGGGAAGGAATTTTTCCTGTGAGGGCACTGAGGCCCTGGCACAGGTGCCCAGAGCAGCTGTGGCTTCCCCTGGATCTCGGGAAGTGTCCCAGGCCAGGTTGGATGGGGCTGGGAGCACCCTGGGATAGTGCAGGTGTCCCTGCCCATGGCAGGGGTGGGATGGGATGAGCTTTAAAGCCCTTCCCAATCCAAACCATTCCAGGATCTGCTGTCCCACTCTGTGCCTTCAGATTCAACCACTCCTCATAAAGGAAAACATGGAAGTGAAGGGAAGGAGTGGAAGTATCCAATGGCAGAGGTTTGGAAGCAGGATTTGGGTCTCTTCCTGCTCTGGCTTCCCTTCATCACGTGTCTGCCTGACCTCTCCATGAGACCAGGGAGTCCCTTTTGCTCACAAAAATGCACCAAAGTCCAACTGCCCAAAGCTCTTCCGTGCAAGAGGCTTAGGGAAAAACAAAGCAGCTTCTCTTTGTGTAAAAATCACACAACAACGAGTTAAACCCACCCCAAATCTGCTCTGGTGCTGCTAAAACATCCTCTGCTGGGAGGGGGCTTTTATTGCTCAGTGCTAATAACCCAGTTGGGTTATGGTGTCTGCACTGGTTGTGGTCTTGGGGCTGGAACCTTCTGGAATAAGACTCCTGAAAAGGTTGGAAGGAAGATTTTAAAGACAGGAATTCCTGCTCAAACAGAATGATTTGCCCTTCCCCTTGGGGTTGTCCTCCACATGGTTTTATCTTCAGTGCTGCTGCAATGAGGAAGTTGGTGGAAAATCCTCCCTGACCTTCCCAGCTGACCATAAATGATGGGATGTCACATCAGGGGAGCAATAAAGGCAAACCCACCACTCTGTGGCAGAAACATTGCCTTGAACCTGCCCACATTTTTCATAGGAATTGATGGAGCTGTTCCTAGCAGGGAGCCGAGGCCCAGGGGAGGGTGTTGAGGATAAAAGGAGTTGTCTGAGCTGGTTCCTGGCTTTGGGAGTGTGGATCAATCTCTGAGTGCTTTAGCAGCACTTAACTCTCCTTTCTGTACATTATCTGCCACAAAACATCCTTAAAAAAAAAAAACCTCCTGCAACTGGATCCCATCCGTTGTTTCCACAGCCCAACCTCAGTGCTCCTCTCCTGGGCCCTTCCTTTGGAAAGCAGCACTGAGCTGGTGCTGGGGATGTTTTCTTGTTGGTTTAGAGGGTTTTTTAAAAGCAATCACCACAAAAGGAGATGTTTTCACCTTTGTAACTCTACCCAGCAGGACTTTATCTGCCTGATAAACACTTCCCTGGTTGTTCCTGCCCTGCCTGATAAAGGATGAACATTTTGGGTGGCTTTTTGTTAAAATCACCCTGCCACGTGGCAGGGTGGAGAATTGCTCAGATCTCAAACTTACTCCAGAAAAACTTCTACAGGCTGATTTTTCCATGATGAAACAAGATTTAGTCCTCCTTCAATTTGAGAAATTGAGGGAGGAATAAATGAGAAATGAATATTGAAGGAGGAATAAATGAAATGAGATTTAACCCCAGTTCTCTCTCTCTGCCCAGGTGTCGCCACGGCCCCTTGGGCAAATGTGTGCACTGTGTCCCACTGGAGGTAAGAGCCCCAGGAAGGTGCTACAGACTGCCCCAGTTCCTCCCAGCAGGAACACTTTTCCTGGGAATTCTGCCTGCCAAGATGTGGCAGCTCCAGGCTGGAATCCTGCCATGCTCTGGGATCACTAAAGCTCGAGGCCTTTGTGTCCCCAGGTTAAAGCTGGTTTTCTGCAGTAGTGAGTTCAACAGAAAGTGTTTCAAAAAAGCTCCATTCTCCCTCAGTCTTCACTTTTCCCTGGATTTTCTCAGTTTGTCCCCTCTCTCCTGGATCCCAGCACTTCCCAGTTTTAACCACCTGGCACAGAGTGCCCAGAGAAGCTCTGGCTGCTCCTGGAAGTGTCCAAGGCCAGGTTGGACAGGGCTTGGAGCAACCTGGGATAGGAGAAAGTGTCCCTGCCCACGGCAGGGATGAGCTTTAAGGTCCCTCCAACCCAAATTATTCCATGATTATCCAGCTTGAAGCAGCTTAAGTGACGCCTCCAAATGTGCTGGGCTGTGTAATTTATAGCACAAAGCAGCAGCCACCCCTCCAGAGGGGATCCTGGCTGTTCCAGAATGGCTGTTCCCCTCTGCTGGAAATGCTCTGGGAGTCCTTGGCCACATTGGAACAGCTGGGCCCGTTGTTTGTTGTTGGACATTGAAAGGAAAAAGCTTTTTGCTGCTGAGATTCTGATTTGTGGGGCCGATCTGTTCCCGGAGCACGAGGCCACCATAAAACTCCCCGTTGTAAAGCTGCACTGTTTGCATCCCTGTAGTAGCTGCCTTGAAAATGAGCCTGAATTTCCTTGATTGCTTCCACATTGTTGGGGTTGAGTGTGGAACACGCATTTGCTGAGGGCTCAGGGTGTTATCAGACAGGTGTGTGACCTGGCTCTGCTCTGTGCCGTGTTTTTGGCAGCCCTTCGATGAGGATTATTTGAACCATCTGGAGCCTCCTGTGAAGCACATGTCATTCCATGCCTACATCAGGAAGCTGACAGGAGGGGCAGACAAGTAAGGAAATCTCTGGGTTTAAGGGAATCTGCTTGGAGCTTGGGTTTTTCTTACACAAATGAAAGTACAGACAGATCTCAGTGTGGGACACGAGGATTGAATGGCAAATGGAGGAGAAAAACAAACACTTTAAAAAGTCCAGGATAAAAGGAAAAGGCAGGAGGGAAACGTTAGGTCTGTCTTTATTTTATGTCCCCATTTTATTTCTATTTTTCCTTTTCCTGTGGCAATGTAATTCCTTCCAGGAAACACTTCCAGATGGAAGGAAAGAAATTCCCTAATTACACCAAGCTCCAAGCCTGTTTCTCAGACTTGGTGGACATAAGTTACACAAAAGTGTAATCTTCTCCCTGCTATTCCTAAATACCACTGAGACTTTTAAAATCCCTTTGGGACATGCAGCTCGAGTCCATGAGACGTCCATTTGAAGGGAATTTCCCTTTCCAGGAAGCCTTGTACAAACGAAAGGACAATTTGCTGTGGTGCTACAATCCCTTGCTTCCCACACGCTCCATAAATTATTGCTCCAAAAGCATTTACTGTGCTAACAGCAGCGTTTTCTTCCCCCTCTTCCTTCTCTTCTCCTCCTTCTCTCACCTTTTCCTTTCCTTTCCTTTCCTTTCCTTTCCTTTCCTTTCCTTTCCTTTCCTTTCCTTTCCTTTCCTTTCCTTTCCTTTCCTTTCCTTTCCTTTCCTTTCCTTCCCTTTCCTTCCCTTCCCTTCCCTTCCCTTCCCTTCCCTTCCCTTCCCTTCCCTTCCCTTCCCTTCCCTTCCCTTCCCTTCCTTCCCTTCCCTTCCCTTCCCTTCCCTTCCCTTCCCTTCCTTCCCTTCCCTTCCCTTCCCTTCCCTTCCCTTCCCTTCCCTTCCCTTCCTTTCCCTTCTTTTCTTTCTTTCTCTCCCTCTCTTTCTCCCTTCCCTTCCCCCTTTCTCTTCCCCTTTTCTCTTTTCCCAGAGGGAAGTTTGTAGCCCTGGAGAACATCAGCTGTAAGATCAAGTCGGGGTGTGAGGGACACCCTCCCTGGCCCGAGGGGATCTGCACCAAGTGCCAGCCCAGCGCCATCACCCTCAACCGACAGGTGAGAGGAGCTGGGGCACCTGCCAGGGGCCCTGGCTTTCAGTTTGGGAAAGGTCACTTCCAAAAAAAGCCAGCCAGGAGCACAAAGCCTCCAGGTGTCAGGGCAATCCTGTCCAGGTCTTCAGGCCTTGCAAAATGGGCTCCAAAATGTCCTGGGTCAGAATTTCCTCCCAGCGTGAGGACTGAGCTGGCAGCACTTGTGATGAATCCTGGTGATTAATCCTACAGTTTTTCCTTCTGGGATCCAAAAGATCCATGATCCAAGATCTGGATCTAAGATACAGATCAGGTTCTGCTTGTTTCCTCCTAAATTTCAGTGTCCTTTTCCCTGCAGAGGCTCTTGGGGTGAAGGTCCCAGTGAATCCCCCGAGGTTCTGGGGGTGCTCAGCACATCCCAGGCTCCATCCTGAGCAGGGAGCAGAGCTGAGGGGTAGGGGCTGAGCAGAGGGAAGAGGGAGGGAGCCCCCAGCCTCCCCAGCCCTGCTGTGCAGCAGCCAGCTCGGAGGGTGGTGTGTGTCCTGGGAAGGGACCAGACCAGCAGAGGACGGCCTGACGCTTGAACTTTGTCAAACAGAAATACAGGCATGTTGACAACATCATGTTTGAGAACCACACAATTGCAGATCGCTTCCTAGACTTCTGGAGGAAGACAGGGAACCAGCATCTGGGCTATCTGTACGGCCGGTACACGGAGCACAAAGACATCCCGCTGGGAATCCGGGCCGAGGTGGCAGCCATCTATGAACCCCCCCAGGTGAGGCCCAGGGCCCTCAGGAGCCAATTGGGCAACACACAGACACTTTTAATTTGGGAAACATCACACAGTATTGCCAGGTCCACAAGGAAAATGTCCTGAGAAGAGGTGAGACCTCAGTGCCAACTCAGACATAAACACCCTTTTAGTTTGGCATTTCCAGCTGCAGCTCCCCAAGGAAATCTGTCCTGAGGAAAAGAGGACATGATTTATTTCCTTAACATCACCACCCACTGCAGCCATTCTTAAAATTGTTAAAATTTAAGAATTTTAAACCCCAGTTTTGCTGTTTTTTGTTTTTTTACCCTCGAATGATTTAAATCCAGGGTGACTGTAATGGTGGATTTCACTTTTAATCCTTCCTTGATTCCTGGCTTTCCAGCAGATTCTGTGCTAGGAAAAAACAGTTGCAGCTCTTCCTTCAGTTCCTTGCCAGCTCTCTGAGAAAATTGAAGCAGCTTAATTAGATAGAATGATGCCTAAATGATTTGAAGATGAAATGCTGGAGAGGCTGAGGATGGGTTTGGCTGGAGCAGCCGGAATCCCCACTAGGTGGGGCACATCACCACTGCTCAGCCCAGTGCTCCTCATGTATTTCCTTCCTCCTCATGGTTCCTGCTCAGCTGCCAAGTAAAATCCAACAGATTGCCAGTGGAAAAGGAACAAATGGATCCTTGGGAGCATGGCTTGAGAGCAGAGTGGCACAGGGAGGTCTCTGGTGTGACACTGGTCTGTGGTGATGCCCTGAGGGAAGCCCAGACCTCTGCTCCCACCCTCTGTCTCACTGCCCAGAGGGGCTGTACTGGTTTTTCCCCAGTTCTGTGTCACTAACCAGTGTCTCCTTGCTGCAGATTGGCACCCAGAACAGCCTGGAGATCCTGGAGGATCCCAAAGCCGAGGTTGTGGATGAGATCGCAGCAAAGCTCGGCCTGAGAAAGGTCAGGATGTGTTGGATCTCGTGTGTCTGTGGCAGGGAAGTGGTCAGAAATTCTCTGCACCTCCATGGGGTTATCCAGGACCCTCTAGGTTACCTAAGTCTTGCTGAAGTGTCAGCAACTGTTACATTTTTAGGTCTGAAACCCAAATCCTGAGAGTTTTCCTGAGCACAGGCACCTCTCAGGGCTGTGTGGCTGCAGTAGCAGGGACAAAGCAGCACAAATTCCATCTTCCCTTTCTTTCCCCTGCAGCAGGAGCCATGCCTGGGAGCATCTCCCTGGCAAGTGCTAATTTGGCCCAGATGGAGCTGGAGTTGCCTCTGTGCTCAGTTTCCAGGAGCAGGGGCTGCCCTTGGGGTGTGTTCCCCTTCTTGGTGCTGCAGGGACTCAGTGGTGTGTGGGGTTAGGGGTGCAGGTTCCAGCCTGCAGTGATCCCATCAGGATTCCCTGATTTCCTGACATCCTGTGCTGATCTTTTCCGGTTTGGGAGCAGCGTTGGTATGGTGGGAATGCCAGGAATGGGATGTACACAGACAAGATTTGACTTGCTGGAGAAAACCCGCCTGGGAGAAGGCTCAGTGCAGACTGTAAACATCTGGGGAGGGCTTTGTTCTCCCAGATAAGATCCCACCCCTCGCCAGAGGCTGGAGCAAAACTTGTCTCTGTGTTATTTATTTCCATGTTCTCCCATCAGATATTTTTAATCCATGGGATTTAACACATCACCAAGTGCTGGGTGCGGGGTTGGGTCTGCCTGGGCTCTGGGGGAGTTGGGATCAGTTCTGCCTTGGAAGGGTTAATGCTGTGGGAGCTGGGGTTGGCACTGGGGTGGAGAGGGATTATCCCAAGTGCGTGTCCAGGTCACACCTCTGTGGAAGGATTGATCCCAAGGTGTTTGGACACAGCCACACGTGTGTAAAGGATTCCCTCTGAGTGTGTTTGCACCACAAAAAGCAGGAATGTCCTTTCTGGGGTCAGTGCTGACTCCAGTTTGGATGAATCACACCCCACTCTGAGCTTTCTCCTAACCAGTGCGTGCAAGGCTCAAACTGGGATTGTGTGAGAGCTTCAAACTGGGGCCACGTGAGCTGCTCTGTCACCCAAAGGTGCTGGATCCTGCTCCAAACTCTCCGTAGGAAATGCTGGGGGTGGGAGCAGGTGGTGGCACAGAGGCCTCTTGCAGCCTCCAGATCTTTCCATGAAAAAATATTCCATAGTGAAAGCTGATGCTGCAGGTGCCCTGGCTGGCCAGCTGGCATGCTGCTGCTCCTGGAAATGGGATTCCAAGGAGCCCAGCACAGCTGGGAGAGCCATTCCCTGCAGGCAGTGTGCACAGGGCCGAGAGGAGCCAAGAACATCGTGTCCTGTGAGCAGAAAATGGCTGAGCTCTTCTGGTTTCCTCTTTCCTTCTTTTTTTTTTTTTTTTTTTTTGTCCTTTTTTTTTTTTTTTTTCCTTAAAGCAACGTTTTCCATCCCCCTTTGTAGGTGGGCTGGATTTTTACTGACCTGGTCTCAGAAGACACACGGAAAGGAACTGTTCGATACAGCAGGAACAAGGTGAGATCCAGAGAATTCCCAAGGAATTCCAGCTCCTGTGCCAGGCAGAGAGCTGAGCCAGGGCAGCAGGTGGCACTGGAATTCTTGGGAGATGGGGTTTTCCAGGCACTTCTGAAGGAAAAGGAGCTGGAGCCCTTGGATATGTTAGGGATTGAAGTGTTTGGGAGGCAGGCAGAGCTGCTGGAGCCCTTCACACCCCTGCTTTGAGGAAATGGTGCTCATGGAATCATGGAATGGTTTGGGTGGGAAGAGACCTTAAAGCCCATCCTGTGCCCATGGGCAGGGATAACTTCCACTGTCCCAGGGTGCTCCAAGCCTCAAAGTCCAACCTGGTCTTGGACACTTCCAGGGATCCAGGAGCACCCACAGCTGCTCTGAGGCCTCACCCTGCTCACAGGGAAGAACTTCTCCCCAAAATCCCATCAATCCCTGCCCTTTTTAGGGCTATAAAAACTCCAGGGAGTGGAGTGGGATGCGAGGGAGAAACCCAGTGAGGCAGAGTGACTCAGGATGTTCTCATGGGCTGGGCTTTGTGACACATACTTGGCTCAAACTTCGACCTCCTCAGCTTCCTGTGCTTGTAAACTCAGTGATGTCCATATTTGGAAAGTGAAACTTGGATTTTTCCAAAAGGAAAAAAAAAAAAAAGGTGTGTAGAGGTGGGTGGGACAGTCCTGAGCCAGCCCAGGGCTGGGGAGCTGACAGGTCACATTCTTGTGCCGGGCTCCTCAGCAGCTTTCCACGAAAGCGTGTTTTCCAGGGGTGTTGGTCGTTTTCCTTGGCTGCAGCCCAGGGAAATGGGTCCTTTGGCTGATTGGAGTCCATGCTCTCCCCTCAGGACACGTATTTCCTGAGTGCAGAGGAGTGCATCACAGCTGGCAACTTCCAGAACCAGCAGCCCAACATCTGTCGCCTCTCTCCCGATGGGCACTTTGGATCCAAGTTTGTCACAGTTGTGGCTACAGGTACAAACTGGCCCCAGCCCTCTGGGTTTCACCTGAATTACCTCTTTTCAGTAGAGGAATATGCCAAAAATCCCATGTCATGCTCCCCATCTGTCCTATTTTGCTCTATCAACTAAAATACTTCCTCATTCTTTGTTTTATCCTCTCTACAATTACTCACTCATTATTTATCTGCCTCTTTTTTACTCTACAACTGTTTAAAGGACTTATTTGAGGCTCAGCCCCACCTCTCTGACCCAGAAATCACTCCCTGCCTGCAGCCAGGGCAATAACTGTTGCTCACTTTTTGTTTCAAATCCTTAAGCTCCAAATTCTGTTGCCTGGAAGCAGCAGTGCAGAACCACAACACTCCAGAGTTCTGGATTAGTTCCTCCTTCAGGAGGGATCTTTACCTCCCTCATGTCGCTGTCAGGGAAACCTGACAGGGGAAAAAAAAAAAAATCTGTCAGGGGAAAAAAAAAGTGTTTGGAAACATTTTTTTTGGCTGAGTGAAACAGAAGCTCCTGCAAAGTGCTTATGGTTAAACCCTCTGGTTTTAGCCTTTTTCAGGGAGTCTGCAGAGGCACCAAAGATGGGCTGGGCTGGGAGGGGGGACACTGGCATGTGCTGGGAGGGCTGGAGTGTTCCCAGTTCACTCTGTTCTTCTCCATGGGATGACACATGTCTTCATTTAAACCTTCCCTGGAGCGGAATCGCTGGTTCTGGCTCTGTTTAACACAATGAAAAAACCCTCATGACTTCCAAATAACATCCAGAGTGAAAAGTGAAAGTGGGTTGGGACATTGCCTGCCCTGAGCCTGGCTTTGTAAGGGTTCCCAGGGCCTTTTTTCACTGAAAAAGCTCTTTTTTTAGTTAACAGGCCCATGCCTGTACATTCCAGACTGCTAAACACATCCATCTCTCATTAAATATAGATCTGTATCTCTCTTTTTATATATATATATTTATTTATTTAATTTTTTTTTTCAAACAAGGTGTTTTACTGAGCAAACACACTGCGTTCAGGCCTTCTCCCATCCCGGGCTATGTTTAATTTCTAGGAGTGTTTGTTCTGGAGCACTGAGTGATTGAGGTTACAGATCAAAGGGTAGAAAAGGAATATTTCCTCTTTGCTGTTCCAGCTAATTTCATTCTCCTCTCTTCAATCAGCCCAGCAGGTTCTATTTAAACACTTGAGTCCCTCTTTTTGTGCTGCAGAAATTTATTTGGATAGTTTCCCTCAACTTTGCCTTTAAATCCTCCACATGGATTAATTCCTATTCCCTCCTGAATTCCATAACTTTGGAAATAGTAACGTTTTTCCTACCATCTGCCTCTCTCCTCTCTTTCCAGTTGTATTCCAGTGACACATGACCTGATGTTGCTTACATTATCCAAATGAAAGCGCCAAGCATGTGATCCTTCCGTGAGCCAGGCTCTTAATTCCCACTTTCCATGTCAGATTTCCACCAAGCCATCCAGTACAGGCTGAGAAAACACTGTTGAGGCTTGGTGTGACCAGGTGATCTGCAGCTCAGGGATCCCTGGGAGTGAAGCAGGGCCACGGAAGCTGCGTGCCCAAGTTTTGTTCGGAAAAGGAGGAGATACCTGCAGGGTCGTGGAGGGTGATGCTGTCAGAGCCCCCAAAAGGGCAGCTCCTCCCCCTTGGAGCTCCTAGCAGAGCATTCCTGCTGTTCCCTGGGCTCTGTGCTCTTGGGATGGTTGTGGAAATGTGTGTGGCTATAAAAATGTGGAGTTTAGAGGGGATTCTTGCCTAAAATTCTTGCCAGCGGCTTCATCTCGGTGTTCATCACTCTTAGCCTTGTGTTTAACCATGGAGCCTTGGAATTGTTACGGTTGGAAAAGAGCTCCAAAATCATTGAGCCCAACCTTAGTGCTGCTCTTGCAGTCGTTTCTGTTGGAGTCACACCAGGTGCAGGATTTTCAGGAAGAATTCCTTCATGGCAAGAGTTGTGAGATGGATTCCTCACCCCTGGAGGTGTCCAAGGATGTTGGCATCAGTGACAACATGTGGATCGGTCACAGATCCATCTTGGAGCTGTCCTCCACCCTCAGTGATCCTGGGAGCTTTAACCATCCTCTCCTCCTCCAGGTGGTCCTGACAACCAGGTGCACTTTGAGGGGTACCAGGTGTCGAACCAGTGCATGGCCCTGGTGCGGGACGAGTGCCTGCTGCCCTGCCGGGACGCGCCCGAGCTGGGCTACGCCAAGGAGTCCAGCAGCGAGCAGTACGTGCCTGATGTCTTCTACAAGGTGAGGGCTGAGGGCCTGGGCAGCTCCAGGATGTGCCCCTGGATCCAAGCATTGATGCTGAGGAGCAGCAGGGAAAATGTGCATCCAGAGCGGGTCCAAAATGCTCAGTGTCAAAGAGTCACAGAATGGGTTGGGTTGGGTTGGGTTGGGTTGGGTTGGGTTGGGTTGGGTTGGGTTGGGTTGGGAGGGGCCTTAAAGCTCATCCCATTCCACCCCTGCCAGGGCAGGGACACCTTCCACTATCCCAGGGTGCTCCAAGCTTCATCCATCCTGACCTTGAACATTTCCAGGGATGGAACAGCCACAGCTTCTCTGGGTACCCTGTGCCAGGGCCTCGGCACCCTCACAGGAAGAATTTCTTCCCAATATCCCATCTAACCCTGCCCTCTGGCAGTGGGAAGCTATTCCCCTTGTCCTGTCACTCCATCCTTTGTCCAGAGTCCTTCTCCAGATTTCTTGGAGCCCCTTTAAGCACTGGAAGGGACCCTCAGGTCTCCCTGAAGACTTCTCCAAGTAAATATCTCCAGATGAATACCCCCTCCTCTGGACTCACTCCAGCAGCTCCTTCCAGTGCTGAGGAGCCCAGAGCTGGAGGCAGCTCTGCAGGAGGGGTCCTGGAAGGCCGTGAGGTGTCACTGCTGTCCCTGCCTGCTGCAATTGGGGTTGGTGGTGATGGATGGAATGTCTTTACTCTCTTGCCAGTTGTTCCTGGAGCCTTTCAGTCCCTCCTGTGCCTGTTGGGAAGTCCGGATCAGGCTCCCTGTGTTTGCTGATAGTGCTGCCACTCCAGCCCGGGGCTCCTGGTGCCCCATGAGCAGGGACAGAGGAGTTAATTAATGGCACTGCTCGCTGGCTAATTAGCCATCCATCACCCCCTTAGTTATCTCCTTCCTGTCGTGTCTGCTCCCGCTGCCTGTGGTGAAGCTGTCCTTTCAGGAGCACGGGATAAGGAAAGCTGCCTTTGTTTGGGAGGAGTGGAATGAGGGGATTGTGCTCCAGCAACGGGAATAGAGCCTGGTCAGGGTGTCCCTGCATGCCCTGAACGTGGGACTGGGAAGTGCTGGTTTCCCTGTGAGCCTCCGTGGTTTCCACCCCTTACTACCACACTGCTGGCTTGCCTTGACCCCACCTGGAAACAAGGAACACCTCTGGGCTGAATCCAGTTCTGGAGAGGCAGAGCAGATGGAATCCTGCTCGCTCTGGAGCGAGCAGCTTCCTCCTAGGAGCTGATAAACCAGGGCCAGTTACAATCCAGAGATGTCAGAGGCGAGTGTGCAAAGGTTGGCCCTGAACGTGGGGAGGGTGAGATCATCTCCTGGCGTGCCCTGATCCCTCTCTGGAGCAGCCAGGGCCGTGCCACACTCGGGCAGCCTCGCAGGAGGTCCTGCAGGTCTGTGGCCCACATGTGGCCCACCCGGGGTGCTGGGAGCAGCGGGAAGCCAGTGGGTGTTCCCAGAAGGGCTTCGCTCCCATCTCTAATCTGAAGCAGGGAGATAAACAGAATGGGAACGGATGGCTGCAGCCTTCCGTGGAAATTTCCATCATCCACTGATTCACTGGGTCGGGCTGCAGCTGATTTCGTGTTTTAGAGCTTCTCTCCCTCATTGCCCTTTTCACGGAGCGCTCGAGGACGGCCCTGCCAAGTGGGGTTCTCCCTCAGCCTTCAACAGATTTGGCTCTAGAATCCCTCAATTATTTTTGAATGTTCTTAAATCTGTGGAAAGCTTAGTCACTCTCAGCTTGGGAAACCTTTGGGGTCCCATTAAATGTGCAAGGCTTGAGATCAGAGACACTACCTCATCCTGGGATGGTGACAACAGCCGTGTCCGAGCCCCGGTGAACTCCAGGAGCAGCAGGAATCTGGTGGCACAAGATGGAATTTTTGGAGTTCAGTACCTTGCTCTCCCTTTGTCCCCTGTCTGTGATGTGGGGTTCCCCTCTGTGCTGACCGCCCAACCTGTTTTGGGGAGAAAGCTGCACTTTGGAGCAGTTGCTGTTTTCTCTGGGACTGTGCAGAGAAAAATCCATATGCATTCCCATACAATATCCAAGTATTCATCTGAAAAGCCCTTTAGGATGAAAGGAGCTCTACAAATTATTTCTAATTGGATGAGGACCAGGAGGCCGATGTTTGTGGAGTGTGGATGTATTTATAGAATAGCCAGATGTGAGGCAGGATCCCTGGAACTCGGATCTGTCCGAGGGCAGCGCTTGGATTCACCTCCAGCTTGTGAATGGGAAAAGGGGCTGCTTTTCTTCCATGGAAATGGGAAAGCTGATGGCACTGGCATTGTCCTGCGGTTTTCCTGAGCCTGCAGCTGGGTGGTTTCTGTATTTCTTTGCCATTCCCTCCTTTATGTTGGCCCCTCGCCTGCTGCTCCGAGGAGCCACCCCCGTGCAGTTGGCTTTGGACACGCAGCCGTTGCTGTCCTGGCTCAGGAAGAGAGAGCTCTGCTGCAGTGGGGAACTCGAGGAGTTTGGGGACTGTGAGAACAAGTTCCTTTGCTCTGAGGTGCCTCCCCAGGTAAGA
The DNA here is from genome assembly GCA_021534815.1 of Acrocephalus arundinaceus. Classification (NCBI taxonomy): domain Eukaryota; kingdom Metazoa; phylum Chordata; class Aves; order Passeriformes; family Sylviidae; genus Acrocephalus; species Acrocephalus arundinaceus. Next base: position 10,967,684 of record JAJEOU010002598.1, read on the forward strand.
TGAGCCAGGAGGAAGAACGGATCCCTCCCGGCCTCCAGGGGTGTCTGGGAAGCATCAGGGCTCAGCACTGGTTCCAGCTGGAATGGGGCACAACCAGCACGTGCTGCTTGGCCAGCTCAGCACACGGAGCTCAGGAAGGAATCCATGATGTGCAGGCACGGACACAGGTTGGGATAAAGACCCTGTGAGTGAAGATGATGATGTTGCAGCAGCCACTTCACCCATTTCTCAGCTGAATATTCCACATGATTTTCCATCTTCTGTCCTTGAGCAGCCTCCTCTGTCCACCTGGTTCTAGAAAACAGCTGGATTGATTTGGATTTCACTGAGAATGTACCTTGGCTTGATACTCGACACTGAGGGAGTGCTCAGGGTGCAGCTGGGGTGCCCCTCCCAGGGGCTGCTGCACCCCATCCCTGCTGTCACCTCCCCCCAGTCCACAGGAACTTCGGTGCTGAACTGCTCCACCATTAACTTCATCAACTGTGGGAAGACATTCCTGATGTTTTACAGATGCTTTAAAACTCCTGGATAATTGGATTTGGGGGCTGGCTGGCTTTGTCTCTTATCACAGGTATTTGTGACAGCTCAGCGCAAACACTATGTCATAGTCATCCTCCAAGTGAATTGCATTTTCCAGCTGCCTTAACATCCCCCCAGAGTTTCTTTAGGATGGTTTAATGTGCCTCCAGAGGTTCTTTGGGATGGTTTAATGTGCCTCCAGAGGTTCTTTGGGATGGTTTACCATCTCCCCCAGAGTTTCTTTGGGATGGTGGAAGACAAAAGCCCTTTACAAGCGTTGTGCAAGAGCCCTTTGCCCTCGAGTCCTACACATGCTCTGAGCTCTCCTGCAGCTGAGCCATGTCTGAGCCCTGGCCTGGCACCAGTGACACGTGTCCCATCCCTCCCTGGGACAGCCCCGAGCCAGGACCTTGCTTTTATTAGAGCCCAGCAGGACCTTCTGAGGCAGGCTGTCCTACCATGGCATTGGAAATCCTCTTCCAAAGGAGAGCCAGGCTGCAGGGAGTGTTCACTGACAGGGAAGGACTTCCCTGGCTGCCCTCCCACCAGCTCATGAGCTGCCTTAGCCTTAAATGTCCCAGCTGCTCTGGGGAGGAGGATGCTGGATTAGCTCAGCAGGAGTCCCCTGGGAAGGGTTTCAACTCTCCCTGACCTGTCACTTGCTCTTGGAGAAGTCGCTTGGTTTCTGCGCCTCAGCCGTGCGAGGGACAGGACTGCCCGGGAAAGCGCCTGGAAGTCAGCAGAGGGAAGAGCAAAGCCGGGATTTATTCACACATGGGAAGGACAGATGGCTGCCGAGCTCCGCCGTGCCTTCAGCAGAGGGAGCAGGTCGGGAATAACGGCGTGGGATGCGGGATGCTGGCAGCACGGGATGGTGACAGCGTGGGATGCTCACGGCTGTCCTGGGACACGGATCCTGAGCCTCCCTCCTGGCTGGCAGCTCCCCGGCCTCCTCACTTGGCTGCTCTCCTCACCCTCCGTGGATAATCCTGAGGCCACCCAGAACTCTTCCATCCTGCCGAGGTTTCTGTGTTTCCACCCTTTTCCCTGTTCACGCTCATCCCTGTGCAGCTCCTGCCTCCAAACCGAGGGTTGAAAGGCTGTAATCCCAGCTTTGATGCAGTCTCCACTGGGATGATGCATTGTCCAGATCCTCCAAGCCTTGCTGCTGGATTTTTGTCCCGAAGCCAAATGGTCTTTGCACCATTAACCCCTTCCTGGCCTCCCTTTGGAGCTGGTGCCACTGGGCTTTGGGGGTCTCAGGCTGCAGCAATAACAGGGTGCTGGGAGGGTCCTGGTGATGCCAAGCTCAGGATAAGGATCTTCCTCCCAACAGTCCCAACTTGATGTTCATTAAGGCCTTTAAAACATAATTAAATAATCATGGTGATGAGAGAGGAATGTTGGGGTTTGGGGGGACTGTCCTGTCAGGATCAGGATCAGGACATGTCCTTGGCTCGGGGGGGAGTGAGGTTCCAGTCTGTGGACGTCTCAGAGGCCTCAGCAGCATGCCATGAAAAAGCAGGCATTTAACATGGAAATCCCCAGAGGGGGAGATTAAAGCCAACAGGTGCTGGAAAAATGTTTCTGCATATTAGAACTTAATGAGATTGGAAAATGAATTCCAGATGGGCTAATTATGCGTGAGTTGTTGCAGGTCCCTTCATGCAGTGGCAGGATTGTGTTTGGGAAGCTGATTGGATCTGATTCCTGCCTCTTGTGGTATCACGGAGATCTAGAAGCAGGTTGGCTCTGGGGTCCTGTGATCTCCCAAAAAAAAGGCTCCACAGCTCCTCCTGCTCCTGTCAGGAGCCCGAGAGATCTGAGGCCACAACCTGTCATGTGCGAGGAGCAAAGATCCTTATCGGGATTGCCTTTCAAAGGAGCTTCAAAGACTTCGAGGGAGATTTTTTTACAGAGGGAACAGTTGCTGGGGACAGCGGGTCGGGAAGGGGGGCAGTGCCTGGAGGGGAGCAGCGTGCAGGAGCCTGCTGGGGCGAGGTCTGACTGGGAGAGGGATGGTGCTGGCTGCTGCTCCTCATGGCTGTGCTGTGTAAACACCACAGAGCGGGGGAGTGGTGCTGGAGCGGTGTTCTCCGGGAGAAAACACGGCTGGGAGAAAGGGGAGGGAGTCCTGGAGTCAGCATGGGATGCTGCTCCCATCCCATGTGGGAAGAGCAGGGATTGGAAACCACTGGGGGTGACAGCTCCAGGTCCAGCTCCCACCACCAAGAGCCCATGGAACGTCCAGTGCAATGTCCCTGCCTGGGAATTCTGGGCGTATGATTTATGTGGGGCTCCATGAATGATTTATGCCACGTTAAGTGATGATTTAGGGAGAAAACACAACCCCCTCGTACGGAATCTTTAATGAAAAGTGTCAGTTCTCCGGGATTTATCTCCGAAGCGGCGTTTGAACCTGGCGTGTTTGACATCAATCACGTCTAATTGTCAGGTTATGATTAATGAACATATGCCGGCCGTTTGTCTGCCTAATTAAACTTTATGTTCCCTTCGTCTGGCAAAGCAAAACAAGTTTACGCTGTGGGATGTGCTGGTTCCAAGGGGCTGGGTATGAGAAAGTGCCCGGATTCCCAATTCCCAGATGAGTCCAGGCACTCCTGGACATGCAGAAAGGCAGGTTTGCCTCAGCTGAGGAGGCAGAGGTGACCTGTTCCTCTTTCTAAGATGGAGCTGCTGCCTAAATGGCATTTAAAATCATGGAATTGTAGGATATCTGGAGTTGGAAGGGACACAGCTACAAGGATCATGGAGTAGAATCCCACCTTTACACTCCTTGGATAATTCCAAGCCTCTCTCTGGTGGAGACAAGCCCAAGGTGGTTTGTGACCCCGCACTCTCTTGGCTCACAACAAACAGGGATCCTGATTCCAGAGCTGCTGGAATTACAGAGATCTCCAGCCCCAGGGAATTGGGCAGGCCTGCACCACCCATCCAGGTTCTTTCCCACACCCTCAGTGATCTGCCAGAGCCCAGGATTCTGCATGAGCATCTCCAGGGCAGGATCCCTTGGGCATCACACCACTTCAATGCTCAGGAATAATCCAACTCATTTTCTTTTAGGACATAGACAAGTTTGGGAACGAGATCACCCAGCTGGCTCGCCCGCTCCCGGTCGAGTACCTCATCATAGACGTGAGTATTCCCTGCACGTGTTTGCCTCCCACAGGAGATGGTCTGAGTGGAGCAAACTCCTCACCCACCTCTGAAATTCCCAGGGGAAGAGATTCCTGAGGCAGATTATCCTGCTCTGCCTGCTGCTGCCAGGCATTCCTAGCAGGGAGGTGGCTGCCCTGCTCCGTGGGGTCGGTGTGGTGCCAGGGAACACATTTGTTTTCCAGGAAATCACTGCCTGCTGCCTTATCAGGGCTCTGAGCTGGCCCAGAGCCACATGGCCGGGAAGCAGCTGCCCCACGGACCTGTGTCCCGGGCACTGCCTAATGAGGAAACTCCAGAGCAGCAATTAGGGATCCATCTCCTTCCAGTGACTCAGCAGGTTGTCCAGAAATGCCTTTTCTCGGAGGAGGGAATTCGTTCTCTGGCACGGCTTGGCCAGAGCAGAGCTGCTGCCAGGCACGGCACAGCTCAGCCCCCGGGGCTGGGAAACAAAGTTACAGCGTGGAAGGCAGGAAAGCAAATAATTGGGATGCCAGATGATATTGCTGGAGTTGGTGCCAACAACCATTAGATCCACCTGGAGCAGCCTCTCTGGTCCAGCTGCCCCTGGCACAGGCAGTGCCAGAGCACAGGAATTCCTGCAGGAGGGAAGGCAGGTGTTCCTGGGGCACCTGGGGTGTCACTGGGATGAGAACAGAGGGGTGGAATGTGCATTGGGATCCCCCCAGGACCTCCCTCCAGCAGCAGCTGCCTGGCACAGGGCACAGCTGTGCCAGGATTGCTGTATCCCAGTGCCCTGTGCAGAGAGGGATGCTCTCCCTGGCAGCTGTCAGGATCAAACCCATCATGTCCTTTAGAAAAGGAGCCAAGGGGTGTGGTGATGGAATATCACTTAAAATTAAATTAAAAGCCATCATATCCCTGCAGGATCCCTCGGTGTTTGGCTGTTCTCAGCTGTCTGGACTTGCTTCCCATATCCCACTGGTCTCTGATCATCCTTCCTTAGATTTTTTTTCTTTTATTTTAGATTACTACAACTTTCCCCAAGGATCCAGTCTACACTTTTTCTATTTCTCAGAATCCATTCCCCATCGAGAACCGCGATGTGCTGGGAGAAACTCAGGTGAGGGGCGATTCCTGACGGAGCTGGGTTCCACAGGGACAGGCTCTGCCTCCCTCGTGCTCACTGACATCTGCAGAGGGACAGCTGTGCCCTCAGGTCACCCCTTCCTTCCTGCACAGAGCAGTGTCTGCATGCCAATGCCGACTGCTGGCCAGTGCTGCCAGATCCACAGTGGGATCAGAGCTCCCTGTGCCTGCCAGGCACCTCCAGAGGGGCCAGGGGGCTCCAGCCCTGTGGTGACAGCACAAACCTGCTGGGATTGGGGTCTGTTCCTGCTCCCAGAGCGCTGCCTTCTCTTCCTGGATGGAATCTTTAAGCACAGAAAGCTGTTCCTGCAAGAGGAACAAGGCAGAGGATGCAGAGGAAGGGGCTGCTCTATCCTCTTCTCCCTCTTTTCAATAGGAACAAGGCTGGAGTTGCCTGGCTCCCCCTCAGCACCTCTTGGATCTGAGATCAGCTCTGTGGGTGCTGGGTTGGTCAAGAGGAGCTCCTGTGGATCCAGAGATGATTTTTCCTGGATTGTTAGCTGCGATTCAGTCAGCCAGGCAGGGATCTGATTTTGGGAATGTCCCTGCACGTTACAGCCAGAGGGACAGGAATATCTGTTAGTGGATCCAAATAGGAATTGACTTCTCTTTATTACTGTCCTCTCTCCCCAGGATTTCCACAGTTTGGCCACGTACCTGTCCCAAAATACTTCCTCCATTTTCCTAGACGTCATTTCTGATTTCCATCTGCTCCTCTTCCTGGTCACAAACGAGGTCATGCCTCTGCGGGTACGTAACGGGGCTGGGAGGGTCCTGAACCCACACCATCCCCCCCATCCCAGGGCCCTCAGCCCTCCAGGGGTCCCTCAGGTGGGTGGAGGTGACCATTCCTGTCATCCCATGACCCTGGGCAGGGCCTTGTGCTGGCTCTTCCCAACCAAGCTGTTGGGAGAAGGTTTAAAAGAGTTTTAAAACCTTTTTTAAACTCTAAACACAAAACCCCTGAACTGCCGGGAGCACCGAGGGGGGTGGCTGTCCACATAATCCCACAGCCAACTTGGCTGCGGCTCCCAAAGCTGGAAATGTTTTAAAAATTATCTCAGAATCAGGAATTTGGTGGGAACAACAAGATCAGAGCCCCCAGAAGTGAAGGCCAGTGAGGTCCTGGCTGTGCAGCTCCGCTGCCCTTGGCCGGGCACCGGGGGCTTGGCGGCTGCCCCGGCACTTCCCGGGGAGATCCAGCTGGGCTGTGCTGGCCAGAGGCTGCGCATGTGCGAGGCAGCCAGGATGACCGTGGGCAGCTGGAGATCAGGATGGGAACAGGGATGGAGGCTGGAGTGCTCCAGCATGGAGGGATTGCACCTCTGGAAGTTGGGGCTGGCCCGCAGTGCCAGGATACTGGTCCATAGGGGTAGGGAATTCCTCCTGGAAGCAGAGGAAAAGAGTTTTGGGGTGTTGGGATCTGTCTGAGTGCTGGGGAGCAGAGGGATAAACTCCTCAGTTTATCCCCACCCCAAGGATGTCGGGAAAGGGGGAACAGCTCAGATTCAGGGTCCTGCCTTGCACTGGAGGGGTCCCCAGTGCTCATTTCCCACCTGTGATTTCCAGGACAGCATCAGCTTGTTGCTGGAAGCTGTGAGGACCAAAAATGAGGAGCTTGCACAGACCTGGAAAAAATCAGAGCAGTGGGCGACCATCGAGCAGCTCTGCAGTAAGAGGAGGGTCCTGGGGCAGGGTGTTCCTCGGGGTGGGGGGTCCCTTGTCCCTTGGCAGAGCTGGCTGGGGGTTGTGTGGAGCTGCTCCCAAGCTGCCACAGAGGGAGCTGTTCTTTGGTCGTGGGATCCTGGAATAATTTGGGTTGGAAGGAATCTTAAAGCCCATCCCACCCCCCTGCCATCTTCCACCAGACCAGGTTGCTCCAAGCCCCATCCAACCTGGCCTGGAGCACTTCCAGGGACGGGGCAGGGCTGGGCGGGGTGGGATGTGCCGCGGGATCCCAGCACTGCCCCGGGCTCTCTCCCTCCCGCAGGCACGGTGGGTGTCCCGCTCCCGGGACTGCAGGAGTACGGCGCCATGGGGGGCTCGTCGCACGCCGTGGCCGCGGCCATGTGGCCCTGCCAGCACTGCACCTTCATGAACCAGCCGGGCACGGACCACTGCGAGATGTGCAGCCTGCCCCGTTCCTAGCCCCGCCCCTGCCCAGAGCCACCCGGAGCGGCCGGTGTGGCGCCTGTCCCTTCCCTCTGCTCCCTTCAGCTTCCAGCCCGGGCTGCGGAGCCAGGCACGGGTGGCTCCAGCCCCCCGGTTACTCCTCGCTCCCTTTTGGGGGCTCCCAGCCCGGACAACAAATGCTTTCCTCAGCCCTTGCCTGGGCTGGCCCCCCACCACCCTCAGCTCCTGCCAGGCTGCTCTGGGGGAGCTGGAGGGCTTAGGGAGCTGCCCGTGCCCACTTCTTACCCAAGGGGAGAGGGGAGGCTTTGGCATCTCCCTGCCCACAGCTTTGCTCTCATTCCCTGCCCGCCTGCGTGCCTGGATCCCAACAGCTCCGGCACTGCCCGGCGGCACGGGCAGGTGGCTGTGACGTTCCCAGAGCAGGACAGGCACCCCTGGACACCGAGCATGGCACTGCTTGGTGAGCTTTGGCACCCCGTGGGGGCTGCGGGAGGGGCGTCCCCTCTGGGTGCCATGTCCCCCCACTGTGCACGGTTGGGCTCCCAGGGAAGGGTTGGGGGGCAGCCACGTAACTCGGGCACCCACCTCGCCTCCCTCGTGCCCTGGGAGCCGGCCCTCCAGTTGGTGCCTTCCCACATCCCTCCGGAGCATGTCCTGGCCGGAGCTGGGGCTCGGGGGTCTGGCCCCCAGCCTCCCTTCAGCCCCCAGCCGGGGCTGCCCTGGGCGTTGCTGGGCAGGGGAGAGGGGCAGGCGGATGCTGGAGGGGCTCAGCTCTCCTCTCACAGGGCCTCTGACCCCCAGGCCCATCCTGGAGCTCCCCAGCCCCGGCTCTGCGGGCTCTGGTTCAATCCCGGGGGCACCGGTTCCAGCACTGCCCCGTGTCCCCTCACGGGAGGGGTCCGGAGGGCCTGTCCTGCTCCAGGACAGCACTGCCCAGACCCCAGTGGTGGGGCAGGGACCTCCAGCCCCCCGCCCCTCGCCGGGGCTTTCCAAAGGCTTCATCCCAAGGCCCGGCTCCGGGCTGCGGTTGCTTTTCCCCTGGGTGTGCTGGGGTTCGGGGGTGCAGCGCTGGGAGTGCCCGGGCCGGGCTGGGCTGACCCAGGCACGGGGGCTGCAAGTAACGTGGAATAAAAGCACCTCAAACCAGAGCCTGCTGCACTCTGTCACCTGTCCCGGGGTGCTCCACATTCTTGACAGGAATGGGGGAACGCTGCACCCCAGTGCGTACCTCCTGTGCTCCCTCACCTGGGCCGGGATGGGTCTGGGATGCTCGGTGTGGAATTTGGGGGGCGCTGTGTCCCACCACTGTCTCCTGCTCTGTCACCTCGGGTGGGGCTGGGATGCTCTGTGTTCCCGGTGGGAATGGGGGAACACTGTGCCCCAGCAGGGTGCCACCATCTGTGCCAGGATGGGACCAGGACGCTGGAACAGGGGGACACAGCACCGTGCCTCCTGTGCTTTGTCACCTGCGACCAGCCAGGGCTGGGATGCTCTGTGTGGAATTTGGGGGACGCTGTGTCCCACCGCTGTCTCCTGCACTGTCACCTCGAGTGGGGCTGGGATGCTCTGTGTACCCGGTGGGAATGGGGGGACGCTGTGCCCCAGCCGGGTGCCACCATCTGTGCCAGGATGGGACCAGGACGCTGAAACGGGGACGGCACCGTGCCTCCCGTGCTTTGTCACCTGCGACCAGGCTGGGATGCTCGGCATTCCCAGCGGGAACGGGGGAACCCTGCTCCCCGTGGCCGTGCCGCCTGCACTTCATCACGGCGACGGCCCGGGACGCTCCGCATTCCCGCCGGGGCTGTGTCCGGGCTGGTGTCCGCGGTCTGTTTGCAATCAGCCCCGGAGCCGCGTGCGGCCGGGCCCGCTGCCAGCCCCAGGCTGGAAAAGGGGGAGCGGGAGCTGCGGGAGCCAGAGCCGGGGAGCGCAGCCCGGCGAGCGGCGGCGACAGTGGCAGCGGGGAGGTGGCACCTGCCCGGCCCGGCCCTGGGGGACAGCGCAGCCCTGGGGACACGGGGACACAGCCCCGCCATGGCCCGGCTGCTCCCCCTCCTGCTCCTTGCGGCTCTGGGCTGCGCGGCCAGGCCGGGCCGGCGGCCGGCGGCGTGGGACGATGGAGCAGACGGTAATGTCACCTCCCGGGACCCCCTTCCCGCTCGGGACCCCCGTCCCACCGGGGAGTGGGCACGGGGAAGCGCCTGACCCGGCAGCTGCCCTGGGTGTGGGGCCGGGGGGGTCCTGGCCGGGGATGGAGGGGTCCCAGGTGAGGGGCTGGGGGGGCTCCTGCTCCTCCTGGGGGGCTGCTGGTGGTCCCAGCCCGGCTCCTCCAGCCCACAGACCCTCGGCGAGGGGCTGCTCCAACCTGACGCTGGTGCTGGACAATTGGAAATTCGCCATCACGTCCCAGCTGCGGAACCTGCTGCTGTCCGACCACCAGACCGTGCTGCCGGACTACGGCCGGTGAGGTCCCCGGGGGGATAGTTGGGGGTCCCTCGGGGATATTTGGGGGTCTCTGCCCTCACGCCGCTGCCCCCGCAGGATCCCGGCGCTGTCGGGAGCCCTGGATGGGCTGTACCGGGATTTCCGCGGGCTGAAGGAGCAGCTGGGGCGGCTCTCGGATCGCTTCGCCCACCTCGAAGCCTCCGTGGAGCAGCTGAGCCGGGCCCGGGGCGCTGCAGCCCCCCCGCGCCGGGCTGGGCTCCCACAGAGCCCCCGCAGAGCCCCCGGGACCCCGCAGTGAGCGGCACCGGGGCGGGGGCGGCGGCCGGGGGCTCGGCCGGGCTGGGGGACGGGGACAGCGCCTGGGGGGCTCAGACTGGGGGGGCAGAGGGGTCACTTTGGGGGGTCACAGAAACACGGGGGGCAGAGACATCACTTGAGGGGGGCTCAGGCTGGGGGGCGCAGGGGCATCACTTGGGGGGGCTCAGCCGGACTTTTGGGGGTCCATCCCCGTGGATCAGGGTCATTCATCACTTGGGGGGGCTCGGCCGGACTTTGGGGGGTCCATCCCTGTGGGTCAGGGTCACTCATCACTTGGGGGGCTCAGGGTCACTCATCACTTGGAGGGCTCAGCCGGACTTTTGGGGCCCATCCCCGTGGGTCAGAGTCACTCATCACTTGAGGGGCTCAGGGTCATTCATCACTTGGGGGGCTCGGCCGGACTTTGGGGGGTCCATCCCCGTGGGTCAGGGTCAGCCTGGGGGTCTCTGCCCCCCTTGGTGGTCGCACCCCGCCCCTCTCTATCAATAAAGCCGCTGCCGCCAGCACCGCCTCGCTCCTTCCTCCCCCCGTGCCGGGATTGGGGGTCACTGATAGGGCGGGGGTTCCTCCTCCCCTCACGGTACCGACCCCACTACCGACCGCCGTACGGACCCTCGGGAGCCGCCCCCCCGCCCAGCGCCGCTTTACGGCCTGTCGTAAACTCCCCCCCGCCCATTGCGGCGGCCGCCGCGCAGCCGTAAAGCGGAGCCGCCCGCGCCCCCCGCCCGGTACCCGCGGCCCCTCCGGGAGGGATCGGGGGGGGCAGGATGGGGGGCGAGGGGCGGGGGGTTGGGTTCGGGTGGGGGGCTGTGGGCTGGGCGAGGGTGGGGCTGGGGTGGGGGGCTGCCGGTGGAGCTGGGCTTGGGGGTGCTTGGGGGTCTCAGTCTGGGGGGGCTGTGGGACAGGGTATGGGGTACAAGGGCTGTGATGTGGGGGGGGGTCTGGGGTGGGTCTGGAGAGTCTGGGGTACAGAAACTGTGATGTGGGGGGCTCTGGGGTGGGTCTGGAGAGTCTGGGATACAGGGCTGTGATGTTGGGGGGATCTGGGCAGGGTCTGGAGAGTCTGGGGTACAGGGCTGTGATGTGGGGGGGTCTGGGGTGGGTCTGGAGAGTCTGGGATACAGGGCTGTGATGTGGGGGGATGTGGGGAGGGTCTGGGGAGTCTGGGGTACAGGGCTGTGATGTGGGGGGGTCTGGGGTACAGAGCTGTGATGTGGGGGGGTCTGGAGTGGGTCTGGAGAGTCTGGGGTACAAAGCTTTAGTGTTGGGGGTCTGGAGAGTCTGGGATACAGGACTGTGGATGTTGGGGGCTCTGGAGTGGGTCTGGAGGGTCTGAGGTTCAAGGATTGTGATGTGGGGGATCTGGAGTGGGTCTGGAGAGTCTGGGGTACAGGGCTGTGATGTGGGGGGGATGTGGGGAGGGTCTGGGGAGTCTGGGGTACAGGGCTGTGATGTGGGGGGGTCTGGGGTACAGAGCTGTGATGTGGGGGGGTCTGGAGTGGGTCTGGAGAGTCTGGGGTACAAAGCTTTAGTGTTGGGGGTCTGGAGAGTCTGGGATACAGGACTGTGGATGTTGGGGGCTCTGGAGTGGGTCTGGAGGGTCTGAGGTTCAAGGATTGTGATGTGGGGGATCTGGGGTGGGTCTGGAGAGTCTGGGGTACAGGGCTGTGATGTGGGGGGGTCTGGGGGCTGTGGAGGTGGGAATAGGGGGGCTGAGGTTGATGCTTGGGAAGGGGCTGCTTGTGAGGCTGGGCCTGAGGGTCTCATTCAGAGGGAAAGGGGCTGTGGGGCTCAGGGTGGGGGAACTGGAGGTCCAGACGTGCTATGGGGTGTTGGGGGGCTCCGACAGGGGTGTGGGTGTCTGCAGGGCTGTGTCACCACACACTGCCCACAGCTGGGGCTCTGGGCTCAGCCCCTCACACCCTCGGTGTCCCCCTGGCCCCTCCCCACGTGCCCAGGCTGGCACCATGGCACAGGTGGGGCACAGGGTGGATTACCTGGCCGGATTCTGCTGCCCGGTGGGGGGGCTGGTGGCGGGCAAGCCGCGGGTGCTGTGCCACGAGAACGAGATCTACCTCTCCAACGGCACCGAGTTCGTCTACGTGTACGACCAGGAGGGCAAAGTGCTCAAGGTGAGGGGCTTGGGGGGCTGGGGGGGTCACCCTGTGTCCCCCATCCCGTGGGGACACATTGGGAAGTGTCCCCACTCCCTATCCCTGGATTCCCTCCATCAGGATCCAACAAGCAAACCCTACAAGCATCACCCTTTGCTTTGGGGTTTGGGGGTGCTGCCAGCTGGCCCCTCTCCCAGTCCTGTGGGACACCCATTGGATCAGACCCCATTCATTCCCGCATGCACAGAAGCTTCTCTCCCCTCTCCCCCCAGGCCTGCTCGCTGTCCCCGCTGTCACAGCACCCTGACTGACACGCTGCTGCCTTTGTTAATTTGTTCTGATTATCATTTCTAAGAAATCCACCGCTGTAAGAGCGGGATCTGCCTCCCACACTGCGCTCCCGCTCGGCAAAGTAGAGCACGTACCCTGCTCCCTGTTTTCCTTCCCCTCAGGGAGCGGGAATGACAGGCTGCCTCAGCCCCCCCGCCCAGGAACACCCAGCTGGGTGCTGCCCAGGGATCTGTTTGTCCCTGGAAATGGCTTTGGATCCCCCTCTGCGGGGGGCCCTGCCACCCCTCCGGGTGCTGTGGGAGGTGACATTTGGTTCTGTCCCTGCTCCCAGGCTGTGTTCCGCTGCCCGGACCAGGTGTGGCACGTGGAGCTGCTGCCCCAGCCCCGGCAGCTCTACATCCTGTGTGCCCACAGCGGGATCTACTGCGTGTCCCTGGAGCAGCAGAGCAGGTGAGCCTGGGGTGATCCCTGTCCCTGGGCTCCCGGGGCTGCCCTTCCTGCCGTGGGAAGCTCTGGATCCGTCCCTGCCTGTGCTAAAAGCTCTCCTGCAGGAGTTCATTTCCCAGGGCCAGGCGAAGAGGTGGCCAAGGGACACGCTGGCTTCTCCCCACGGCTTGGCTCAGAGCTCTTCCCTGTTTTCCCGAAGGTTAATGGAGCAGACGGATGGCGACAGCCAAGAAAGCAACGGCCCTTCCGGCGTCTTCCCAGTGGAAGCGGACGCCTGCATCTTCCCCGACGCCAGCCTGAGCATGTTCACCCTGCTCAGCACCTTCGTCATCACGCTGTCCCAGGACGAGGGCAAGTGGTGGATGCGGCTGCACGAGCTACCGCGCCCGGAGCAGGACGGGCCCCCGTACCGGCAGGTCAGCCAGGTGGAGTTCTGCCCCGGGAGCCCTCCCGGGGACAGTGGGGACGCGCCGCCCTCCTGCTTCCTGCCCGTGCTGTGCTGCGCGGCCGCGCCCGGCACGCAGGGGCTGTGGTGCTCGGGGGGCTTCGTGCTGGAGGAGCCCCTCTTCAGCCTCCTCTTCGGCATCGACGTGGCCATGCTGGAGTCGCCCATGATCCTGTGCGGCTTCCCGGACGGGCAGCTCTGCTCCGTGCCCCTCAAAGCCCTCAGCTCCTCTCCCGCCGCCGACGGCTGCCGCGACGTGTCGGCTCCGGCGCCGCCGGTGAAGATCCTGCACCACCTGGAGGAGCCCATCGTGTTCATCGGGGCGCTGCGCACCGAGCGGCGCGCGGCCGACGATGCCGAGGACGAGGCGCCCGCGGGCGAGCCCGGCTGTGACTGCGTGGTGGCCGTGGGCCACTATGGGAAGATGGTGGCCGTGAAGGCGGATCAGCGGGAGGAGGCCACGGTGCCGGAGCTCAGGGAATATTACCTGCGGGGGCCCATCCTGTGCGCCGCCTGCGGCAGCGGCTCCCGCATGTACTACAGCACCCACTCGGACATCTCCGCCGTCGACCTGGACTGGGCGGGCGATTCCTCGGACCCCGAGGACACAGAGAGCGGCGCCGGCGTGCTGCCCCCAGTGCTGTCCCCGGCCAGCCTGAGTATCTGTAGCGTCGTGGCTCTTTCCTTGTCCTCTCGGGCCTCGGAAGGTACTGGGGGCAGCGGGGTGGGATCCTGCCTCTCCTCCCTCTGCAGCTCTGTGTGGGCTGGGTGTGGGGGGTCCATCTTTCATCCTTGTTGGTTTTGTGAGTTTGTTGTGATTCCTGCTCTTCCCTGCCCATTCCCAGTCCCTCAGTTTGGCATTGCAGGAACTGGCCAGCCCTCACAGGCGTGGGATCCCTACACGGGGCAGCCTGGGACAGCCCCAAGCCAGCTTGGATGAGGCTCCCTCCAAAAAGGGGGTGCTCAATGTGCCTCTGGACTGGCTGCCAGCAGAGCTGCGTGTGCCACCAGCAGGGCCCCTGTGTGACAGCTGGTGCTGCTGTCCTGGGGAGTGGCAGGCACAGGGTGGTGTCCCCTCATAGGGGTCTGTGTGTGAGCGGGGTGCGCTGTGGTGATCCATGTCTGTCTCTGTCATATCCCACTGCTTTGGGGAGGCAGTGCCATCCTGTTCCTTGTCCCCCACACCTGAGCCATCCAGGAAGCCCCTGCTCCCTTCCTGGCCCCTGACCCGCCCCATCTGTGCCCGCAGGGGAGTCAGAGCTGTTGGCCCTGTCGGCCAAGGGCCGCCTGGTGTCCTGTGGCCTGTGCAGCCCTGAGGAGCCAGACGTGGAGCTGACCCCTGCTGAGATCGGCCGGAGGATCAAGGAGCTGCTCTCGGGGATAGGGGACACCTCAGAGAGGTAAAGGTGGCACCAGGCTGGGAGTTGTGCAGGTCATGGGCAGTAATTAATTATGGAATCACAGAATTTGTGTAAGAGAGATCTTAAAGCTCATCCCATTGTACTCTCTGCCATGGGCAGGGACACCTTCCACTATCCCAGGTTGATCCAAGCTCCATCCAACCTGGCCTGGGATACTTCTGGGGATGGGGCAGCCACAGCTGCTCTGGGCAGCCTGTGCCAGGGCTTTACCACCCTCATAGAGAACAATTCCTTCCCAATATCCCATCTAAGCCTGCTCTCTGGCAGTGGGAAGCCATTCCTCTTTATTCTTCACTCCAGGCCCCTGTTCAAAGTACCTCTCCAGCTCCCTTGGAGCCCATTTAGGCACTGGAAAGGGCCCTAATGTCTCCTTGGAGCCTTTTTTTCTCCAGGCTGAACACCCCCATCTCTCCTGGAGCTTTTCTCTTGGAAAACTGCTCCAGCATTTACCTTTTCTGTCTGGGAAGCCCCCCCAAGCTCGATAATATAAAAGCAGTGTTTGAGGGCAGCCCCCTCCCATGGCACAGCCACCCCCGGCGCCGTGGGCGGGCTGGCAGTGGCAGCCATGGCAGCAGAAGGTGGCACAGGCAGGGTGCCAGGCGGCTGCCACGCGTGCCAAGGCGGCAGGAACAGGCAGGGCAGGCACATGCCTCCATCCTCCATGGCTGGCTGGGTGTGGGGCGGGGCTGTGGCTGAGCCCCTCCTCCATCCACAGGGGGATTCCTTTGGCCTGGCTGTCTGGAGCCACTCCACAGGGTCAGCTGAGGTGGGAACAGCCATCAGGGATCAGATCAGAGATCTGTGGCTGCCATGGCAGAGAGGCTGGGGGTTTCCTGTGCCAGGAGCAGCTCAGCTTGGCAGCACAGCGCCATCCTGATGTCCCCCCTGTTGTTTCATCCCTGTCACGCTGTCCCTGCAGAGTGTCCTTCCTGAAGAAGGCCGTGGACCAGAGGAACCGAGCCCTGGCCAGCCTGAACCAGGTGATGAACGTGAGCGCGGCGCTGCTCTCCAGCCACGAGGGCCACAAGCCCATCGCCTGCACCGTCACTGCCAACTGGAGCTGCCTCCTGCTCCAGGACACCGTCACCATCTCCTGCCTGCTGGAAAACTGCAGCGAGTACAGCCTGGAGGAGGGCTGGACCCTCTGCGTCCAGCTCCTGGCCAGCCCCTGTGCCTTAGAGGAGGAATCCATGGATTCGGCCACCACCTTCACCTTCCCCATTGACCAGCTGCTCCCCGGGAACAAGCGGGAGCTGACGCTGCCCCTCGGCCCTGCCGCCGACACCAAGCTGGACCTGCCTCTGACCATCTCCTGTGCCCTCTACTACAGTTTAAGGGATATTTTGGGCAGCGGCTCCGACTCCTCCGAGGACCTGGATGATTTCCTGCCTGACGACTCGCCCCTGCTGTCCCCGGACAGAGAGGGGATCTGCCTGCCCCTCAGCCAATGCACCATTGACATGCTCCAGTGCCTCCGTTTCGGGAGCAGCCCCCCCGGGCCCGACGCCCCCCCTGCCCCCTCAGACCCTGTGGAGACCTTCCTCAAAGTGTCCCGGGAACAGACTGAACCCAAGGAGGGGAAAACCCCGGGAGAGGAGAACCTGCCCCCCTCGGCAGCGTCCATCCGGGTGTCCTCGGAGCTGCTGAAAAACGCTCTCAAAACCTTGGAAACAGGTGGGTCCCTGGAGAGGAGCATCCCGGGAAGGACACAGAGCCCCCTGGGGCAGGGGCGCTGGCAGGGTGGCACTGTCACAGCCCCTCCCTTGGGTGAGGAGAGCTGTGTGACCCCACTGCCCCCAGCACACGTGGCAGTGACATGAGTGAGCTCAGGGTGTCCCAGTGGGGAGGGTCCTGCCTGTGCCACCCCTGCCCCCTCAGGGACGTGCTGCCAGCAGTGTCACATCTCTGCTCTGTGCTTTGGTCCCCAGATGTCCCACTTTGCTGTGCCACCCTGCGCTGGCTGCTGGCTGAGAACCCCGGGGCCGAGGCTCTGAGCAGCACGGAGGTGGCATCGGTGTGTGGCACGGCGCCCGATGGTGGCCACGTCCAGCTGCTCGTCCGAGAGGCAAGGAATGGGTCAGCCCTGAGCCAAGGAATGGGTCAGCCTGCAGGGAAACTCCCTGTCCCACAGTGCCAGCTCCTTCCTGCAGCCAGGGAGATGAGTGGGTGCATGGCCACACCATTCTGAGCCCCTCCTGTGGGGCTGGGCTTCGAGTGCTGGGCTGGACAGGCAGCATTCCCAGTCCATTCTCCCAACCCAGGGCTTCCCAAAGGGTGTGGTCATTTCCCTCCCTCTCCAGATGTTCCCATTTCTTTGGTTCTAGAAAACGCACTTGGATTTTTGTTGTAAATCCACCCCATGCAAAATTCCCCTCTAAAGGCACAGGGAAAAAAAGGATTTCTGCCCAGCTCTCCTGCCTGACCCCACCTGAGGGGCCCCCAGGTAGCTGGCACAGGTGGATTTGCACCTGAGAGCTCAGATGTCCCCAGGGTGATGAGTGACATCGTTAATTCTGCCGGGTTCAATCCTGCCAGGGCTCACCTGGCAGCACTGGGCTGGGAGCAGCTGCTCCTGCAAGGGTTTGGGGGTGTCTGGAGCCTTCTGGGGAACCCAGGGCCCGTGGGGAGGGGTCCTGGCCCCCCCACTGCCCAGCAAGGGTGACAGTGACACTGCTCTCACTGTCCAGGTGGCCATGAATGACCTGAGCCCTGCAGGTCCCATCCAGGCTGTGGAAATCCTGATGGAGAGCCCGTCCCTGGCCCACATGTGCAGGACACACCACGCCGTCATCCAGCGCATACAGGTACCCCCCGGGGGCAGGGGGGACCCCAAGTGACCCCAAACACCCTGGGGTGCAGTGGGGGCATTTCTGTGGCACCACAGTAGGACAGACCAGCACCACTGGGGCTGGGGGTCCCCAGACATTGGGGTCCCGGGTTTGGGGCTTGGGCTGCCCTGAGATTGGGCTCAGGGGGTTTCCTGTGGCTGAGACTCCCCAGGGCTCAGACTCCTTGAGATTGGGAATTCCCAAGGTTGGGGCTCCCAGGATCTGGGGGCTGCTGGAGCTGGGACTCCCATAGCCAGGGGTCCCTGGGGCTGGGGCTCCTGGGATTGGGGTCCCTGGGGCTGGGGCTCCTGGGATGTCCCCAGGGTGATGAGTGACATCATTAATTCTGCCGGGTTCAATCCTGCCAGGGCTCACCTGGCAGCACTGGGCTGGGAGCAGCTGCTCCTGGGAGGGGTGGGAGGGTTTGGGGGTGTCTGGAGCCAGGATTGGGGTCCCTGGGGCTGAGGCTCCTGGGGCTGAGGCTCCTGGGGCTGGGCTCCCTGGGGCTGGGCTCCCTGGGGCTGGGCTCCCTGGGGCTGGGCTCCCTGGGGCTGGGCTCCCTGGGGCTGGGTGCTGCCAGCTCCCCCAGCACCCTCCCTCCCTCGCCCAGGCGCTGGTGCTGGAGCAGGCAGCACAGGGCTCGGGCCCCCCCGACCTCCGCATGCAGTACCTGCGTCAGATCCAGGCCAACCACGAGGTGAGCCCCCCGATCCCTTCCCCGTGGTGGGACCCCCATCTCCACCCCGTCCCTGACCCCCGACCCCCGCAGATGCTGCTGAAGGAGGCGCAGACCCTCCGGGACCAGCCGCCCCTGGGCGAGGAGGGAGCCGAGAGCTCTGCCACGGCCGAGAAGCTCCTGAACATCTACCGGCAGCTGCGGAACCCCAGCCTGGTCCTGCTGTGAGCGGGGGGCGGCCAGCCCGCCCCAAACCCCGCCGGCCGGGGTGGGGGCCCACGGAGAGCCCCCCCACCCCACCCCCCCAGAGCAGGAGCGGGGCTGGCGGCGGTCTGGGCAGGGGGTGTGTCTGTGCGTGTTTCGTGGTCGTGTTGTCGGCAGCACCGTGAGGGTCTCGGGGCTCCGGTGGCGGAGCGGGGGCTCCTGGGCTGGCCCAGCCCTGCCCCGCTGCCCCCCAGCCCGGCCAGGCCGGGGCAGCCCCCCCCGGGGCCGCGCTGTCTTGTGGATCCGTGGTAGTGTAGTGGCCGTGCCGAGCCGGGCCGGCCGCGGGCTGAGCCCCCCCGAGCCGCCTTCAGGATCAGGACAAACAGGGTGCTGTGCCCGGGGGAGCCCCGTTTTCTGCTGGGCAGGGGAGGGGGTGTCCGCTCCCCCGTTGTTTCTATAAATGATCTCGTATCTCCATGCTGGTGCGGCGTGGTCCGGCCCTGGCCCCTCCCGCACCTCTCCACTGTCTGTAACTCTGTCGTCTGCCATGAAAACGATCCTGTTGCTCACCCTGTGCCTGGCTCTGTTCCTTTCCATCCTCCCCGAGGGTCTCTCGGGGTGGGGGGGCTTCCACTGCCACCCCCCTGCTCTGCCAGCCTGGCAGAGGAGCCGCGGGCTCCCTGGGGCTCCTGCCTGCAGTGGCTTTGCTTTGCTGACCCCCCGATCCCGTGTGGCACCCCCCGAATCGGCCCTTTCATGGGGTCTAGGCGCTCCTGGGAGGGAAGCAGAGCTGGATCTCGATGGGAAGGAGGACGCGGCGCTGCCCCGGTGTGATCCGGGTGACTTTAATGCCATGAGTCGCGGGGGCACAGCTGGCACGGACAGTGCCACCGCTACCAGCACAGCTGCCGTGGGCATTGCCACCGCTGCCAGCACCCCGCTTTGCCAGGGCCGGGCGGGGCTGGCTCCGGGGCTCAGTACTCCCAGAGCGTGGCCCGCAGCACGGACTCGCTGTCGGCGCGCAGGGTCCCCGCGGGGTCCCCGCGCAGGTACCGCCCGTTCTTCCCTTTGATGGCCACGCGGCCCCGCTCCCGGAACTCGAAGAAAAAATCCTCGGAGAGGTCCCCGTCGCTGCACACCGACCCGCTGCTCGCCACGTACCAGTACTTGCCCCCTTGGCCTGCAGGGAGCCGCCGGGGGGGTGTCAGTGCAGGCTGGGCGGACCCCCAGGGCCGCCCCACCCCACAGCCCGCCCTGCCCACCTTGGATCTGGTAGGCGCCGTCGCTGAAGCTGATGTGGAAGACGTCGTAGACGGAGCGGTTGGAGTCGAGCAGGTTGGAGCCCCGGTGGTAGCAGACGAAGCCGTGCTCCCCACGCAGCACCAGCATCGGGCGGTTGATCAGCTTCAGAGTGAACTCCTCGTCCTCCCCTGCGCGGCACCCGGCCCTCAGCATCCCGGGGACCCCCCCATCCCCCCTGTTCCCCCCAGCACTTACCCACGGTGTCGCTGACGGCCGCCAGCTGCCCATTCCTCTTGGTGCAGACGTAGCGGCCGTTGCTGGCACGCAGGGCCACGCGCCGCCCGCGCCACTCGATGTCAAACATGGTGTTGGCAGCGCTGGTGACAGAGGGACAGCGTGAATTGGGGGTGCCTGTGTCCCCCCAAACCATCTCTCCACCCCACAACCGCGGCCTCACTCACATTTCGGTGGCCACGGCCTGGATGCCCCCGTGGGCCACCAGGGTCCAGTAGCTGCCGGTGTTGGTGTGGAGGCTGCACTTGTTGGTGTCGCGGTCGATCTGCAGCTGGAAGGTCTCGTGGTTCAGCTCCTCGTCCTGGTTTGCTGAGACATTCACACCTGGGGGGAGAGTGGGTGTTGGTGCTGGTCCTGCTCTGGACAGGAGCACTGGTCACACTCCAGCCAGCAGCACCACTCCTGCTCCGGCCACTGGCACTGCTCCTGTCCTGGCCCTGGGCAGAGTCTCAGTCTGGCCATGGTCACCGATCCCACTTGGGCACTAGTTGGCACTAGTCCTACTCCAGTCATCGTCAGTGACCCTGCTCTGATCATTGTCACCGATCCCAATCCAGCCACAGGCACTGATCCCACTCCAGCCGTTGTCACCAGTCCCACTCAGGCCATCAGGACCAATTCCAGTCCAGCCATTGTCACTGTCCCATTCCAGCCATTGGCACTCATCCTATTCCAGCCATTGGCACTGTCCCATTCCAGCCATTGGCACCCATCCTATTCCAGCCATGGGTATCGGTTCCACTCTGTTGGCTGTTGTCACCAAAACTGCTCTGTCCCTGGTCACTGATCCTGCCCTGGCCATGGTCACTGATCCCGCCCTGGCCATTGGCAGCGATCCCGCTCTGGCCATCAGGACTAATCCCATTCCAGCCATTGTCCCACCCCAACCATCACCGCTGCTGCCTCACGGCCGCCCTCCCCCTCCGCCCCCAAATCCTCCTGCGAACAATTGTGCTAATTGGGCTGGTTAATCAGCTTGTCACCGCCGTGTCCATCTGGTCACAAACCCCTATTTATAGCTGGTCCCCCCCTTCACCCGGCACTAAGCTGCTTGGCACGGGGGTGGCACCGTCCCCGGGGGGCACCTGGGGGCGAGTCGGGTCCCTTGGGTCTCACACAAAGGGTTCTGCTCACCTGGGGTCACACCTGCGGGCTTTACACACGCGTGTGCACACGGGACATCATGTGTGGTGTGCACAGGCACAGGTGTGAACGTGTGGATGCTGCACGGAGCATGGCACACCTGTGTGTGTGTGTGTGCACGTACACACCTGTGCACACCCACAGCCCTGCACGTGTTCACACACAGATCCCTGTGCACGCCCACACAGCCCTGCACATGCACACACGTGTGTACACACACACCCACATGTTCCCCCCGCAGCCCTGCCCACCCCACAGCCGCTCCCACTCCATCCTCACTGACCTCATCCCCCACAGGCACCCAGAACCCATCATGTCCCTCTCCAGCAGCCAGGCTGGGATCCCCCATGTCCCCAGGATGTGGCTGTAGGATGCCCCCCAGGCAATGTGGGGTTGTTACTGTGGGGTCTCCCCCGGGGTGGGGGTCCCATGGGTGCTCCCACAGAGCTATGGGGGTCCCCGTGTGGGCAGGGGGTGTGGGGAGCTCTTACCCTGCCGGACGGAGACATATCTGCCATTGGCCGCCGTGAACACCACCTGGGGGTGACTCTCCTCCAGGTCAAAGAGTTCATCTTTGCCCGGCTTGGAGCTGCGGCCGGATTTGAGGGTGCCGGTGGGTCCGGTGGGCGCCAGGTATTTCCCGTCGCAGTCCTTGAACGCCAACTTGCC
Organism: Acrocephalus arundinaceus; assembly: GCA_021534815.1. Classification (NCBI taxonomy): domain Eukaryota; kingdom Metazoa; phylum Chordata; class Aves; order Passeriformes; family Sylviidae; genus Acrocephalus; species Acrocephalus arundinaceus. Next base: position 10,989,163 of record JAJEOU010002598.1, read on the forward strand.
GGCCTTGAACTCGAGGGTGTAACCGGTGCCGGCGCCGGGCTCGGGCACCAAGGTTCCGTCGCAGCGCAGGTAGCGCTCGTCGGCCGTGCGCAGGCTGTACTTCTTGTCCTGGAAGCAGAGGGTGATGAGCGCATCCACCCCCCAGGGCAGGTTGCTGTCGGTGGCGATCTCATCCTCGTGGGCGCTCAGGTGGGCGTAGCGGCGGCGGCTGACGCTCAGCAGGTTGGCCTGGGGGTGCATGGCCAGGTGCACGGTCCAGAGCTCGCCCTCGGTCACGCTGGGGGCAAAGCAGGACAGGCGGTCCTCGCGGCCTCCGAAGAAGCGCCGGTGCGGGGCCGACTGCAGCGCCCAGCGCCCGTCCGACTGCGTGATGATGCTGAAGCCTTCGTCCCGGCCCGGCTGCTCCGCCTCGCAGCGCACCTTCCCGTCCTTGTCGGCGCCCAGGTAGCGGCCCAGGTGGCTCTTGAAGAAGACGATGGAGCTGTCGGCTTCATCCTGCTCCAGCGTCCAGATCTGCTTGCGCTTGAGGCTGGGCGCCGAGGCGTTCACCTTGTAGCCGAAGCTCTCCGCCGTCAGGTACCGGCTCTCGCAGTTGATCAACCCGAACTGGATCTTCAGCACCTGGTGGATCCCATTCGTTGGCATCTTCCGCCGAGGCGGGGCGGCCCCCGGGGGCCGGCGGGGGCTCCCCGGCACTGCCGAGCCCGGGCGTCGCGGCGGGGCCGGACGGAGCGCCCGCGCTGCTCCGGACTCACGGAGCGGGACGGGGGCCCGGAGGGCTGCGAGGCGTTCGGTTACCCGCAGGTGGGATCAGAGACCGGCCGGGTTGCGATGGGCACCGGGGGCGCCCGGGCGAGGGGGCACCGCGGCAGCCCCCGGGCACGCCACCGTCCCTCGCCGCGGCCCCGTCCGGCTGTGGCGGAGCCGCGGGTGGAAAACTTGGGTGGGAACCCGATCCGGGCCGGCGTATCCGTTCCGATCCCGGCGGGTTAAGGTTACCGGCCCCTCTGATTCAGCAGCGGGTCACCTCCAGCCGCGCCGCCTCCCGGCCAGCCCCTAAGCGCCTTTTCCAATTAGCCAGGCATTTTGATTAGTGTTAAACCTTTTATCCTGCTTTGGGGCCCTTGGCCTCCATCTGTCCTGTGGCCCCAAATCCCTCCTGCAGCTGTGGATCGGGGTCACCCCCAAACCCCCCCCGAGCCAACCCCCTGGGCGGGGGCTCCTTCGGGGCTGAGCCCGCCTGGAACTCATGACAGAGATGAGGGACAGGAGAGGATGGGGACGTGGGGGACAGCAGGGGACAGCGGTGTAGGGGACAGTCCCCACTCCTACCCCAGCCCTGCTGGGACCCCCGAACCAGGGCAGGCACAGCCACAGGGACCCCCGGCCTCCTCCACGCTGCACCGGGGGCACCTGGGGACAGGCGGGGACGGGCTGTGCCAACACCTGAGCCCCCCAAAAATGCCCCGAACCCCCGTGCCGGGGCCTGGCCGTGCCGTAGCGATGCCGCGCCGGCTCCCGCCGCCGTCCCCCCGGCCCTGCGGCTCCGGTGTCAGCCCGGTGCCCGGTTATTGTTCCCGCAAGAGCCCCAGCTTTGGTTGCTCATGACTTTTTCATGCCGGGCTGGCTCTGCCCGCGCCGGGGGGTGCCGAGGCCCCCCGAGCAGCGACACCCGAGCCGCGACCGCCCGGCCGCTGAAACTGACCCCCGAAACGGAGCCGGGTCGGCTTTCGGGCCACGGCGCGGGTGGAATAAGTGGGTCAGGGTCCTGGGGGGCCCGGGGGGGCCGTGGGTGGCAGGGTGGCTCTCGGTGGGTGCCCGCCGGCACCTGCCGGGCAGCGCAGCCGGGAGCGGCATTTATACATGCCGGTCCCCCCCTGCCCCCCCGGAGGGGTCAGGTTCCCCTCGGGGGGGGCCTGGGTGCTGTCCTGCAGGCACAGCGTGTCCCTGTGTCCCCCCGGCCTGGGGACAGCCAGACCCCTCCCCACTGAGGGCTGCTGAGACCGGACACGCTCGTGACAACCCCTCTGGCCTGGGCACCCCAGGGGGCTGGCATGGGTGACCCCTCGGGTGGGTGCCCCCCCGATTTGCATCCAACACCCTTCCCAGGAGGAAAATGAGGGTGCTGGGCTGCCGGGGGGGTCCCCAGTCCACTGCACCGTGGGGGGCTGGCAGAGAGGAAGGGGGGGTTCAGCTGTGCCCCACACGCCCAGGGGGTCAGGCAGAGTCTTGGGGTGAGGGGCAGGAGGATGTCGGGGTGCTGGGCGGTGGGAGCCCCCCCTGGTTTCCATCCAGGGAGGGATGCGGGGCTGTTGCGCTACCCGGGGCCCCCAGGCCCTGGTAGGGAGCTGGCAGAGGGATGGGGGGGGCTCAACCGCGCCCCAGCAGCCCGGGGGTGTCAGGGCAGGGGCTCGGGGGGGTCCGGTGGGGGATCAGGAGGGGCATCGGGAACCTGCGAGGTGGCACCGCCCCATCACCGCCCCATCACCGCCCCATCACCGCCCCATCACCGCCCCATCACTCCTCCCCTGCGCACGGGCGGCGGGGACGGACGGGCGGACACACGGACGGACACCGGGCGGTGGGGCGGGGCGGGGGAGGTGCCTTCCTCCTTCTCCTCCTCCTCTTCCTCCTCCTCTTTTTCTTCCTCCTCCTCCTCCTCGTTTACCCGCCCCTGCCCCGCCCTGCTCGGCCCTGCCCGCCCTGAGTCACGGGTGGGAGCGGCCCACGCGGGGCGGCCCCGGTGCGGTGTCCGGGGGGGTGGCGCGGCCTGGATGTCCCCCGGGGACCCGCGGGATGCGGGTGTCACCTGCGCAGCCCCCCCGAGCCAGACCCTCCAGGGACCTCCATGTCCCACCACGGCCCGGCAGGACACGGCGCTGGCGCGGGGACACGAGACCCCTGGAGCTGTGCTGGGACCCTCCAGGACCCCGCCACCCCCCGAGTCGCTGCTGTGTCTGTACCCCGACAGTCCCCGTGTCACCCATCCCGGTGGCACCGGGAGCTGCTGGGCAGGGCTGGGCAAGGGTGGGGATCCCGTGGGACGTGGGGGCGGCGACACCAGTGGCCACCAGTGCCATGGGCCGGAGTGGCACCAGGAGCTGGCGTGGGTGGCTGCTGCGTGGGCCTCTGGCTACCTGGCACGATAGGTGGCTACTTGGCACGGGACATGGCTAATGTGACACGGGACATGGCTACCTGGCACTGCGTGTGACTGCCTGACATGACATGGCTGCTTGACATGGCTTGTGGCTACCTGGCACGGGGTGTGGCTACTTGAACTGGTACATGGTACACGGTACCTGGTGGTCTGTGGCTACCTGGTGTGGTGCCCGGGCCTGTGGCTCAGCCTGTGCCTCGCTGACATGGTGTGTGCCTCGCTGAGATGGTGCAAGGCTGCCTGAGGTGATCTGTGGCACCTGACACACTGCATGGCTACCTGACACGGGGCGTGGCTACCTGCTCCCACCGCATGCCCACTCAGGCCCCCTGGCACACACCTGGCTGGCACTGCACAGGTTGGAGCTGTGGCCGGGACCCCCCCATGGCACGGGGGGCACAGGGACCGGGGCACCCCCGAGGAAAAGGGGTTCGGGCACGAGGAGCCCCCAGGCTGGGGGTCCAATGTGGCTGGAGTGGCTCAAACTGGAGTGACACTGGGGTCACTGGGATGGCAGCACAGGTGTGCCCTGTCCCTGGGATGGCAGCACAGGTGTGCCCGGTACCGGGGCTGCAGGGACAGCACAGCCGGGCCTGCGGTACCGGGGGAGTGCGGGGGGTCAGGGGGTGCCCGCACCCCCCGGGGAGCACCCGCCGGTGAGAGGTGTCACCTCTGGGACGCACACTGTCACCTCTGGGACACACACTGTCACCTGGGGGGGCGCAGGGCGGAGTCGGGGTGCACCGGGGGTCCCCAGCCCGGTGCTGTGTGTGGGGGTCACGCTGGGGGGTCCCGGGTGGGTGTCACGGGTGAGGTGTGCAGGACTCACGGCTGGGGGGGCCCGGGTGCCCTGGGTGGGTAAGGGGGGTCCCAGTGTCAGGTGGGGGTGCAGGTGCCATGAATGGGGGGTCCCGGTGCCGGGGTGTGCGGTGCAGGTGCCGAGGGTGGGGGGGTCCCGGTGTCCGGGTGGGGTGCAGGTGCTGCCCGGTGCTGCCCAGGCTGTGGGGCGCGGTCCCAAATTGGGGGTGCGGGGCCAGGCCCGGAGAGGCCCGCGGGGGCCCGGCACTCCCGGAGGCACTACCGGGAGGGGTTCCGGAGGTGCCCGGGGTGGGGCGCGGCCGGGGGGTCTCGGGGGGTCCCGCCGGAGCCGGGGGTCACCCCCCCCGCACCCCCCCGCCCCATGCAGGTTCCGGGGTGCCCGGGGGCGGGGCCGGGC